>JAQQSW010002415.1:0-14966 GCA_028646575.1 Pseudocheirus occidentalis
TCTCCTTCTTCTCCTTCTCCTTCTTCTCCTTCTCCTTCTCCTCCTTCTCCTTCTTCTCCTTCTCCTTCTTCTCCTTCTCCTTCTTCTCCTTCTCCTTCTTCTCCTTTTCCTTCTCCTTCTTCTCCTTCTCCTTCTCCTTCTTCTCCTTCTTATCCTTCTCCTTCTCCTTCTTCTTCTTCTTCTTCTTCTTTTCTTCTTCTTCTTCTTCTCCTCCTTCTCCTTCTTCTCCTTCTCCTTCTTCTCCTTCTCCTTCTTCTCCTTCTCCTTCTTCTCCTTCTTCTCCTTCTTCTTCTTCTTCTTCTTCTTCTTCTTCTTCTTCCTCTCTCTCTCTCTCTCTCTCTCTCTTCACATCTATGCAGATGTTTCTCAACTCTATATATCTGTTGGTATTCTTTCCTGAAATCCAATGTCATATTGTTAGCAAACTGTGAGATATCTCCTGTAGAGATCTTCAATTCATCCAAAACACAATGCAATATTTTCCCCCAAACCTCTCTCCAGAGCTGTCTGTTTCTTTGAAGTAATCACCATCATTCTTTCATATCCACAACCTTGGAGTCTTCCTTGTCTCTTTGCCCACCTTCACACCTTGTATCTGATCAGTTGCCATGTCTTGTCAATCCTACATCCACATCATTTAGGATTTTTGTCCCTCTCCCCACTTACAGAAACCCTTCTCCTCATCACCTTTGATCTAGACTTTACAAAAGTTCCCAAATTGGTCTCTCCATCTCATTGTCTCTTCCCTGTGCCTTCAGTTCACAATTGACAAATTAACATTCCTCTAACAGATCTAATCTTGCCATCCTCCTAGAGCCTACTCAAAAAATAATGGCTCCCTGTTGCTCCTACGTGTACTAAATCATGACATTCTCAACCTGGTATTTAAAGCCCTTCACAACATGACTTCCAACTCCCTTCCTTTTATAACTTCTCTCCACACATTCTGTGTTCCATTCAAACTGGTCCACTCACTATTCCTCCATTCAGCACTCCATCACTTGTTTCCATCCCTTTCCATAGCTGTCCTCCCTGGCTGGGACTCGTTTCCTTCTCACTTCCACTTCATACAATCCTTAGTTTCCTTCAAAGCTCCTACAGGAAACCTTTTCTGATTCTTGCCCACCCCCACCCCCATCACTTATTAACATAGCCTTGTTTTTCTCGAAATTACTTGATACAATCTTGTATGCATTTGGGAACTACTTGTATATCCCTGTTGTCTCTGCCTTTTCAAGACTGACAGTGTTTTGTTTTCATACTTGTAACCATAGAACCTAACACAGTGCCTTCCTAGGACTTAACTCATTCAGCTGTATCTCCCCCTCTGGAGTGCCACTGATCTCATTGCTGAGGGCCTCATTAGGCCCAATAGATGGGGGCTACTTTCAGTCATGCTTCATTTTACTGCTCAGCCATCTTTTCACCAGCTGCTTTGCCAGTAGGTCCAGGAGCCATACCCTGGTTGGCTGAATCCTTTTAGCTTCAGAACACCTGCCTACTCTGATTCTGTTTTCTATTTTTTCAAACTACAACAAAAGTCAGAGCTGCCATTGCTAATGGAAAGGGTGTGGCAATTTACTCTCTTATGATTCCATTCATCCTTCCATCATCTTCCAAACCAAAATACTCATCCCTGACTGTTACTTGCTTATATACATTCTCTCTCTGCCTTAAAAAAAAGTAAGTCTCCTGTGGTAGAGAGTCAAACAACTTCAAAAATATTAACAACTTGAGACTGAAATAGCTACAGCATCCCAGATTTATGAGTAATATGTATACAAAAATTAAATCCCATAGTTCAAAATTTATATGGCTGTTCCTACAGTTTATAGGACTTTAAGGTCCTTGGAAAGACAGGCATGATACTTGCAAGGGTTTGTGAGAAGTGGTCTAGCATTAATATTGGAAATGTTGGTTAAGTTTTTGCATCATCTAAAGTGTTTAATTTCTTTTGTTTATGGTAAAAGTTGATTATCACAATTGACTTCTTTCCCCAAGAAAGAGCATTTCTATTCTGCTTCATATAAAACTTAAGTGCTCTATTGCAGTTGTTGAGCTTTGAGCAGATTCAGGGACTGAAATCATGGCAATGATCACTTACAAGGCCCTATCAACCAGTCTTTATTGGAATCAAGATAAGAATGAAGATCCAAATCTTCTAGATTTGAAACTAAATGGGAGAGGAGTAACCAGAGGTAGTGAATGTGCCAGGGCAGGGAGGCAGGAGACAGGGATTCTAATCTCAATCCTACTGCAAATTAGCCATGGGGTCTTGGTCAAATCACTGTCTCCTTATCTGTAACATGAGAAGTTTAGATCATACCATTTCTCGCAGGCCTTTTCAGGTTTAAAACGATTATTTCATTGAACATAATTGATTGAGTTTAAAATGTACCCAAAAGCAAATGACTTTTTAAGAGCTAAGTTCTATAATCTATTTGATTGTATTTTTGAGTTGGTTTCAAAGAAGATCCTGAGGTTTACTATAGTCTTTACTTATATCTTTTCACAGACAATGCAAAGAAATTTCCAAGATAGATTGAGAGTAAATGCTGGGCACTCTCTGTAAATGAAAAATAATTCTTGACACATGGAAACAAATCTATTGTGATATGTATCTATACACAAAATATATACCAGAAATTTTTTCTCCTAGATGTATAAAATCACAAAAGAAGGGTGCCAAGTACTTTAAATACCTCTACTTCCAAAAAAGGGACAGTGAGATGATGGAGTGGAAAGAATGCCAAACCTATAGTCAGGAAGAATTCAAATCCAACTTCAGAAACTTACTGCTATGTGAACCTGGGCAAGTCACTTAACCCTGTTCCCTTATCTGTAAAATGAGCTGGAAAAGAGATTGGAAAACCACTACAGTATCTTTGCCAAGATATACCCCAAAGGGATCATGATGAATCAGATATGACTGAAGAACAAGAACAAAGTAAACAACTTCCAAAAAGAAGGGACAGTTGGTTCTTCTGTGTGGTTGGTCTCCAAGGTGCTGATCTTAAGTGACCACCTTCAGGTAGCACAAGGTATGTCCAAATTAGTGTACTCTGAGAAGACAGCAGCACAGATGTAAAATGGCAAACAGGAACTGCAGACAATTTTTTCCCTCTCTTTAAAATGCATTGGTTCTGCTTGGAACAGAAGAGAGAGAATACTTGCCAGCTTTTTTTCCCCTTGCTTGGCACATTCAGTGTGCAGCCTGTGGAATAACCCAGAGAGGAAAAGATTTCACTTTTCTTCATGCTAGATGCTTCTCATTTTTCTGTTCTCTGAAAATGTTTGGCTTTGAAAACAGCCAGTCCAGCCTATATTCCTATGAGGCCAGAATCACTCTCTGAGTAGGCATCAGTGTGAACATTTGCCAGTGTTCTCCATTCTAACTTGGAATTTAGAGCTCTCAAGCAGTGTACATGGTGTTTTTTAAAAATAGCTTCAGCACATTGATTTGCACTTTCTTTCTGGTTTTTACCTTCATTGTTAGAAAATAGTGGATCTGGATCACATTTTGTGAAGTCCCAGAAGGTTCTGTGGCAGGCTTTTTTCTTATTTGAAAGTACAGCCATTTCATATTAGTCTCTCTGGTGGCCTTTTTTTTCATTATTTGGTTTCACCTGTGTTCTATTTTATGCTTCCTGTTTTTTTTTGCTTCGCATGCATATTTTTTTCCTTTATTATTTGATAGTTAATACTGTCCTAAAGTTCTGTGCTGCAGAGAGAGCCAGCAGGTTGCCAGTTTTCTGTTTTTCTATTCAGTTTGTACTTATTAGCACAATAGGCATCTTCCTTATTGTCCCTCCCTTTCTTTATCTCCAATGAGGGTTAGAAATAGAAAACTTCCCATGTTTATACTTTAGTGCAAGAGGAAGAATTTTGTTTGTTTTCTCTCTCTTTGGCACATTTAAGCTTCTCTTCCAGGCGAAAAGTTTTGGAGAAGGGCATCATCTTTTCATGTTTGTTGACTAAGCCTTGCAACATAGGACCCTCATCAGATATTTCCTTCTCACTAAAAGAAATCAATATTTGACTTTGAATTTCAGGAATTAATAAATTTCTCATATGCATCTTAAATTCTCCTGAACTTCATACTAATATGCAAATAACATCCTTATCATTGATGGCCAAATTTAGATATTAAGACAACTGAATATTTTATTAATTTCAGTGAACCCTTATGAAGCTTTTTTGGACTCTGTTAGACAACACTTAAGGTGACTTTCAGTTTGGATTCAAATGAATACTTATACATAATCCCATTCTCATTTACAACTCCTCCTTAAGGAGACTATCTCAGCTTACCACATTGAGAATTTCGAGGTTCACATCATTTGATGTGATCAATAAACACACTTGGCTTTGTTCTCAATTTCCATAAGCTTTGGGATGAATAGTCAGTAGGGAATGACCTGCTTGTGAAGATTCCTCGAAAATTGCTTGTGAACACTTGCCCATTGAAAATATATTAATAATCATAATTGTGGTAGAAAACTATTTGATTTTTGTCTCCTGTTTTGAGGATTAATTTGAGATGATAAACAATAGCTGGAGGGCTTTATGTCTTTTCTTAAGAAATGATTTTTAACTATTATGACATCCAGTGATTGTTGTATTTACATTGAGAGGAGATTATAAAGATTTTTATATTCAATAGCATTAAAGATTTACAAAGCTAACTGCTTGATAGAGGCTTTGGAGGTTTTTCCCCACCTTATAAATACGTAACTTATTTACAGCTGATTGGTATAAATGAGTGGTGAGGAGGGAGAAGGTTCTAGAATCCTGCTATACCTCCCCATTTCCAATAATATAATTTATTCTCCCAGTACATAATACCTAGAAAATGATTGACCCTGTGAGTTATCTTCCCTTGTGTGCATTTGTACAGACCTAGATTTTCTCATGTAAATAAAAAAGCTTTAAATCTCTCTTCTTGTTTTCTAGAAGGAGAGGACTGCAGATACAGGATTTTGCATATGTAATCAGGCCAAGTTGCTGAGTGTTGGGTGATTTTGTATGCCACAAGGGGAGGCCCTCTAGGAATGGGTGTCTTAAATGACCATGACACACAAAAGCATCAATATGTTTTTAACCTGATTAATGTTTTAGGGATAAGGATAGAAATTGGACCAGTGATTTCATTTCCTTAGGAGGGGAAACTTCCTCTGTAAATACAGATTACACTATTATTTGCATTTTGCCATCTAAAGAGTCTCCCAAGAGGACTGAGTCATTAAAGACTTGCCCAAGGTCACAGAACCTGTATTTGTCAGAGACAGGACTCAGACCCAGGTCTCCCTGACTTCAAGGCTTGCTCTCTACCTGCTACCTTGGCTAATGTTACATTTGTTTATATAATATGTTATAATAGTGAAGTTCTAGTTCAAGTTAAATAGTAGGAATTGACTGTGGATCTAGACAGTAAGGTTTGGTGATTGCTTTATTCAGTGTTTGCAACATTAGGAATAGAAAGGGAGGCAGTTAGATGGCTCAGCACTGGGCCTGGAGTTCCAAAGCCCTGAGTTTGTGTTTGACCTGAGGCACTTCCTAGCTGTGTGACCATGCCCAAGTTATTTAACCTCTACATGCCTCATTCTACTGGAAGAGGAAACAATAAACCATTCCAGTAGCTTTGCCAAGAAAACCCCACAAAAATTGGTATGGCCCAAGGTGTCTCACAAACCTGGACATGAGGTGGCCATGACGCTCCCATTTCAGAAAGTCCGCATTCTTGGGGAGCAGGTGAAAGTTGAGCTTGGCCATGATGGTGGCAGCAGCCATGATAGGGACAAAGAGAGAGAAAGCAGTCTTCCCCAGCCACATGCCAAAGTTGCCTGCCTTTACTCCCTCTCTAAAGGACTCCAGTAATTAGACCTATTCCTTGGATTTATCAGTTGTCCATTAAAATATGTTTTTGCTGGACTTACTATGTGTTAGGAACTGTGGTAAGATATGGAGGTTTTAAAAGAAAATGTTCAAAACTGGGCCTGACCTCAAGGACATGACCTGAGAGCCATTGTGAGAAGCAGTCACCTGAGAGGCCAAGGCTCTCTTGAGTATGGTAGCTGAAAAAAATTCTTGTTGAATTAAGGGCAATATCTTGAAGGAGGTCAAAGAAGTCCAGAGATGAAGGGAACTGTACTGGATGGACGACGCAGAACATAAGCCTATGCCAGGCTTAGGGAGACAGCCAGTGCAGCAGAAATCTACAGTACTAGCAGAGCAGGAAGGTGTACAAAGATGGAAAAAGTCACTATGGTCCAGGTATTGAAAAGCTGTCAATGGCAAGCAGAGGCCTTTTAATTTGTTCCTCCAGAGCCTTTTGATTTCTGAGGTACATTCACACATGAGAATGAACAGCCCTTCTAAGGCCTGGGAGCCAACTTGCCAAGCTGAGGTTGCAGTGCTTGCTTTATCTGATACCTCTGGCACATCAAAACATCAGAGCAAATGGCTCTTCCTAAGCCTGGGAGCCAAGTCATCAAGGAAAGATCTCTTGGGCACATCAAAACATTGGAGTGAATGATTCTTCTCTGACCAATATATCCAAGGAGGAGTTACAGTGTTGTATCTGACTCCTGAGGCACAGCAACACAGAGTGGTGAAGGACCCTTCCCCCATTATGGTTCATTACCTGAGCAGAGAAAGCAAGGAGGAATGGTTCGTCTTGATGGGCATAACAATATAGAGGTGAATATGGACAGGGCTGAAAGAAGAAGATCTGAACGGATGAAGTTCAGAGAGGTGGCTAGGCTGCTGAGTGCCAGAGGCAGGGAGCTACTTCACCCATTCCTCAACCCCATTTTCTAATAGGGATCCAGTGACCTCTTAGCCATGTTCAACCCCTAGGACAATGCCTGACATCTAATAGGACTATCAACCCATCCAAAACTGCTATGCTTACATGGTGGGATCAAGAAATCAGTAAGATTCTCTTAGTAGATTTCTGCAGGAAAAGAACACCTTTATAACCATTGGAGGCTTCAAGAAGAGGTGTCCATGGGATACGGGTTATGATACTGCAAAAGACCTCCCAGATTTCTTCCCCCAGGGAAGAAGGTATCAAAGTCTGCTAGAGGTGGGAAAATAACATTTCGAGACCTCAAACTATATTATCAAGACAGTAGGCATCAAAACTATCTGGTACTGGTTATAAAACAGAGGAGACAATGGAACAATTTTCATTTTCCTCAACTAAATTCTAATTCTCTTAGGCAGCGGAGAATTAGAAGCACTGGAACTCAATAATTCATTGTTCAGTGTCAGAAAACATTTTTAAAAAAGAGCTTTGGACCGGTCAGGAAAACTGGAAAGTACTCTGGGAGAAATTAGGCTTAGACCAGCACCTTATGCCATTTTAAGTGGATACAAGACTTTAATATTACAGATGATACCTAAAAAAAAATCAAAGCTAAACATCATAACACCTCCCACAGATAAGGGTAGGAGATGTATTTTTACTTAAATGAGAGAAAAAGGCAGTTACAAAAAAAAACAAAGTAGGTAACTTTGATTATATGAAATTGAAAAGGTTCTGCACAAATAACAGTAATGCAACTAGAATAAGAATGGAAATGATGAGTCAAATATGAAAACTATGTTTGCATGAAATTCCTCTGGTAAGCATTTGGTGGCCAAGATATATAAATGATAGATGCATAGAGGGGTCTAAGGTTATGAAAACAGTTCTCAAAAGAACTTCTAAAGATAAATAACCATATGAAAGAGTGCTCCAAATCACTAATGGCATGAGGTGGCGGGTGTGGGGGGGGGGGATGATGGGACTAGTCGTTGGAGGGGTTGTGAGAAGATAGGCACATTAATGTATTATTGCGAATGAGCTCTGAATCTGTATAATCGTTGAAAAGCAATTTGGAGTGATGCAGATATAGAGACTAAAATGTTCATGACCTTTAACCCAGAGATTCCACTATTAGGCTTATACCCAGAAAAGGTCATGATAAGGAGAAATTAAACATGTATTCTCCAAAATCTTTGTTGTAGCTGCTATAAGTGAAAACAAAGACTTGGAAACGAAGTAGAATCCACTCATCAAGGAATGACTAAAATCAATTAGAGTACGTGAATGTAAGAACATTACTGTCATCTAAGAAAATACAAATGCGATGTATACTGAGTAGCATATTCATCTGTATGAACCTATGCAAACTGAAGAGAGCAGAATGAAAAAAACAAAAATAAAAAACAACACACACAATGAGACAACGAAAACTAAAAACCCCAATGCAAACAGAATGAACAATTCCCTCCACCTTCAAAAGTGAATGTTGAAAATTCACCAAAAAACAAGCATGGCTAGAGGCTCAAAAGAAAAAAAATAGAAGAAAGTGCTCTCCTCAAGCCCATTTATTGGAGGTCAGAGGTCCACAAGTGTTACACAGTGCACATTTTCAGACTTTCCACATATAGTGATCATTTAAGATGGTTTTCCCCTGTCTTTAAAAATAAACATTAATTTGTTAAATGAGATTTCTCTCCAGGAAAGGTAATGGAGGAATACTGTGGAAAACTATTAAGGATCTAAAAAATAAAGACAACAATAAAAACTTACTTTAAAAAAGTTGGATGTGAGTGAACAACAATGGAGAATGCAGGGAAGAGGAAAGACTTACTTACAAGATTGGGATGGTGGCAGGTGAAGAGAATGAAGGGCTCAAGGTCATACTGAAGCTATGATCATCATCACAGCTGCACTTGTTGGAAGTAGCAGGCATAGGAAACGCAGTGTAGTTCAGCCAGAAGCACAGTGAACTTTGAAGGACTAATACTGGAGGATGGGAGAAGATGCACCTTCATTTTACTATCTTCTTAACTCTCACTCTGTAGAAATACACACACACATATACGTATACGTATACATATACGTATACACATACACATACACATACATACACGCATGCACACACACATGTATGCACATATACACATGCACACACATACACGTGCATGTGCACACACATGTGCATATGCACATACACTTACCTGTACATGTACACATATGTATGCACACATGTACACATGTGATGTCTGTGTATCTGTGTTATGCATAGTTATTGAGTATGAAGAATACACACATTACATATAATACATGTGAATATATAACACATGTGAACATATGATGCATGTGAATGATATGCATATGATTTCAGTGTCCTGAATTCAACACATTTTAATGCATTGTTGTGCATGAACTGTGAATCTGTGCAATCATTGAAAAGCAATTTGGAATGATGCAAATATTTGGACCTTTCATGGACCACACAAAGCTAAGTTATGGGTACACAAACATAAGAGAAAGAAAATAGGAGAAAGAAAGACTCTTCCTGCCCTCAAGGAGCTTATATTCTCTTGGAGGATGCAGCACATAAAAGGGAGTTGAAAGGAAGGCAGAAGCTGATGAAAACATCCAACTCAGGGGCTTGTACAGAAAGTCCTGAAGATCAGAAGAGCAAGGTAGAAAGGAAGGAAGAACCCATTCTCCTCCAGCAATATCTCCTCCCCAAATTCAGTGCTTTTCCCACTACTCTTCGTTGCCTCTCACAGCTTCTAACAACAATAAGGCTAATAATTATTTGTTTCTGCCCTTGAACTCTTCACTTTTTGGACCCACCTCTGTCTTAGAACTAACCGCCAACCCTGAGTAAGCTTGCCCATCTCCCTTCTCCAATCTACTCTTCAGCTTCTCCTTGCTGCCTGAATCAGGCACTTCATGCCTGGATGTATGATGAACTTATTATTAACCACAGGTACTACATTAATCTTTTTTATTCATTGCAACAAGACTGTCCTTTTCTTTATGCTGTCTTTACATAAAATTCATTCCTTACCACTTTCCCTACAGTGGCTCTCAGAACACATTTCCTTGAGCCCCTGGGCCCACCCATCTCTTAGTATATGACCTCACCTCCTACTTCCCTGGTAACTACTCTTTTATGGAATCCCCTATAACTATTCTTCAATCTCTCAAACTCTCTCTTTGTTGACACCCAGTTCTCTGCTCCTGTCTCAGGGTTGCTAAGACTAATTCACTCCACCATCTCCTTAGGAACTATTTCCTTCCAGCTTCTCCAGGGCTTTGCTCAATCCAGCATCCTTGCAGCTTCTTCCATCAATAGTACTTCCTGCTCTAGTGATTCATTTATTATTAAAAACCCTGTTCTTAAAAGAAACAAATCAAACAAAAATAAAACTCTTTCCCTTCATACTATAAATTTTCTGCCTTTCACTACCAAAAAAGGACTAAGTTTTCTGATTCCCTGCCTTCATCACAAGCAAACTCTTTGATTCCTTAGTATCTGTTATTCGTCATTCTCTTGAAACCTCTCTTTCTCACCCATCCAATAACCTCCTCATTCACAAGTCTAGTGGCCTAGAGAATTTCTTAATCTCCTTCACTTCTCTCCTGTATTTATGCTGCCAAACCACTTTTCCTTCTTCATACTCACAGTCCTTGCCTCCAAGGCTATTTCTGCTCTATCCTGAATACTCTTCCAAGGGAAGGCATCTTCCAAAGTTCTGTTCAACTATCTTCTTTTGTCTCTTGGTTTCACTTTAGGTTCTCTATTTTGTTTTTCTTGTATGTCTCCTTGGCTTCAAGTATTGTCTCTGTGTGTGTGTGATGCCCAAATATGTAATACTAACTCTAATAGATCCCAAAGACTCCAATACCAGCCACGTATCACTGCTAAATATCTCGCTGAATCACAGATGACCTTAGAGAACATGCAATACAGACTGTATTTAACCAAATGTTCCACCCCTCCTCCCATAGGTCTGCAGAACCTAAGAAGAAGAAGAAACCTCAGGAAACCTCAAAGGAAAACCTCTGGACCTTCGGATTCAACTTCTAAATAAACCTTGCTATGTATATTGTCTCCTTCTAGTGGAATGAGAACCCCCTGAAAGCAGGAAATATTTCATTTGTTTTGCTTGTGTATATATATATATATGCATGTATATGTGTATGTATATGTATGTATATACACACGTGCACACAAATATACACACATATATATGTGTATGTGTGTATGTATGTATGTATATATAAAAACTCAACAACATCAAAAAGTGACCATTCAGTCTCTCCTTTAAGACCTCCAACAAGTAGGAACCCATTAATTCTTAAGAGACCCCTTTCCACCAATTCTGACATCTTTTGTATCTTAAGCACAGGACCTTAAAATAGTAAACAGAAATGTCTAGGATCTTGACAGAGACATTACAATGGGAGTTTAAAATATATACACCTCCACTACCCCCTAAAGACCAACTAGAAAAAATCTTTGGCTGAAACCTGTAATTGAAGACATTGAATTCACTCTACTTGGCTTAATGGCATTATATGCAAACCAGTTTTGAATAACCATAAACATTTCCAATACCTAATTATTTCAATACACTTTTATTTTAAAACAGATAATAATGCTAAGTTCAATCCCATTTTGCCACTGTACGAGCTACTAATGCTTGCCTAGCAGCAGAGGGGCAATCTTTAGAAGCATATTTGAAAAGTAAATAAAAATCCATATAAAACAAATATTCAAATAATTTCCATAGGAACACATATAAGTGTTGGAAAACTCCAACAAATGAAGATTTTCTCTCTATTGCCTTTCCATAACTGTCATCAACTGTCCCTAGTTTGGTCCTCTCAGACCCTCAGAACAACTCTGAGTTTTCTCCATCCCACATGCTTGAAGACTGGCAAAGTTTTTCTTTGTAAAGTTAATAATAATCAGTTCCTTCAATCAATTTTCATATGGACCAGTTTCAAGGATTTTACTATGTAATATATGTTGCCTTTCTGGACATGCTTCAGCTTCTGGCACCCAGAACTAAACATATTACTCTAGATGTGATCTGACCATGGCAGAGTAGGGGAGATTCCTTCAGCCTGAATAATGTGTCCCTTTTAATGTAGCCTAGTGTAATACTAATGGGATATAAGGTCTTCCCTGCTCCTTAACAGACCTAATGTGGAGCCCATTAAGGGAAACTTGCTTAGGGAAGGCTTGCTTGTAGAAGGCTTTCCCATGTTTTGTTCATTTCTAATTAGGCCCTGAGTTGGGAGGGTTGTGATGCCTATATATTCTGAGTTGGTATTTTGCCTTGGGGGCTCACTCATTGGAAGAGCCTTCTTGTGATTTGATCTGATGAGACTCTGTTTAGACATTAAGGAGTGCCTGCTTCCCCCGTCTCCTCCCGTCTCCCCCCAGTAGCTATGTATGTATTGCCTTGGTCATACAGTTGGATCTATCTGCTTATCCGAGCTAATTTTCCACATGGTTAGAAGCCCTATCTCTTGGTCTTTATTTCTCTGTTTGTGTTTACTGTTTTCTTTGTTTGGATTTTCTCTGAAGTTCAAGGTGCTGATTTTTTCCCCTGAACTAATGAATTTAGTTAAAAAAGATTGTTGCCCCCTTGAACAGCTCTCTTTCCTAGTAAAGCAGATCTAAGAATCTTTGCCAGCTGCCATCCTGGGTATGCCAGTGCGGTTGTCACTATGCCTAGGGTAGCATTGGCCTTTTTGGCTACCAGGTTACATTGATTATTTCAACTGTTTTTACATTCTGTCTAGAAAACCCCCCATGTCTTTTTGACTGGAATTATCGCATGATGACATCTTCCTTGTTCTATACGTGCAAAACGGATTTGTTTGTACTCAAGTGTCCAACTTTGTATTTGCTGCTGTGAGTTTTTGCATCTTTAGACGGTAAAGGTCTTATTGGATCATCTGAGTCCAACATTTTAACTAACACTTCCTCCTGACAAAAATGTCCAATTTTACAATCGTGCCATATATACCTTCATCTGTGTCACCAATAAACATGTCGAACAGAAGAAGGCTAAGGGCAGAACCCAAGAGCTACTTCATTGCAGTCCTTCCCCTGAGTTGACATTGGATGATTAATGATCACTTTCAGTCTGTCTTTCAGAGTTCCGATTCATAGGATCATAATTTTGGAGTTGTAAAGGACTTAGTGACCATCTACTCTATTCTCATCACTGTTCTTTGAAAAAGGAAACTCAAGCTCAGAGTTGTGACATTTGAATCCATTTCCACTGACCCAGCATTATTTCTGCTACATCATATTACTTCTCAGACTAAATAATTTTACCGGAACAGATAGTCAGCTAGTCAGAGAATCACTTCATAACAGAGTGAGAGAGTTGAAGGAGATCTCAGCATCCATCTAGGTACACCTACCTCTGAAAAGAATCCCTACTGCTACACAACTAGCGAGCGGTGGTCCAACCTCTAAGTAAAGATTCCCTGGTGGCTTATTCTCAACAAAATGCAATCCCGCCTTAGGAATCTTGCTTCCATTTTTAAACATTCATAAACCACCCTTTAAATAATGCATTAGAAAGCTTTCCCCAAAACAAGAATTGAGTTAATGGCCTAAATCTATTCCCACTCTGGACTGTATTTATTCCTTCACACTGTTGACAGATTAAATTTCTTTAGGCTAAAATCTGATGGCACTAATATTTTTTTCTCAAACTATTTCTTGGCTTCAGATATTATCTACTTAATGAAACCTAAATTCCCACATCTACCATTCCACCCTTATTATAATATAGCCCAATATAGCTGCATTGAGTTGAATTGAGATGGAGTAGTGAATCTTAGAACAGGAAGGAGGAAAAATTAACTAGAAAAATAAGGATTCATTGTGGAGAGATATATACAAAAAGATTGTAAATGCTGTCTTAGCCATGATGTGGAAAAAATTTCAAAGTAAAGCAAGGTATGTAGATTTGGTGTTAGAGGCAATAGGGAAACTTGAGTGATGTAAGACTTTGGACTCTCATCAATCATTTGTGCCTTAGTGTGAGAACAGAAAATGGTGAATGATGAAGAAACAAAGAAGAGAATATCATCCATTTGAAAGTTTTTCAGGAAAAAGAGTCTTCAAGAGGTTAAAGATTAAAAATATAATTGATACTCTTTGGGGAGAGGGCAGATTTAGTATCCTCAGCTATAAAATGACGACACTACCCAATTATTTCAGTTCCCTGCATTTTCCTTTATTATTCCCTATACTAGATGCCCTGCCCCAATATTTATGGTTATTGAAAGCCTTCTTTTCCTTCAAGGTTGGGTTGAGAATACAATCTCCTCCATGGAGCCTTTCCTCATCCTTTCAATGGCAAATATCTCTCCATTTTAAAAAATGTACTGACTGCACCATCTGACCTTTCCTTTGGAAATGGGCATGTTTTGTCTTGTATCATTCTTATTTCAATATGGCATACTCCCTTTATTAAGCTATAAGTTCTGTAATGGCAATGAATGCATTTAAGTTTATCTCTGGACCACATAAGTCTAGTATAATGCCTTGACTATCACAGGTACCAAATGAATGTCTACTGAATTTTGTCCAGAAAGTTAACGTTGTTGAGACACCTGGAAGAAGCATAACTTCCTCTTTTCTTGGCAGTTGTGAGCCTGGCCCCTATCCAAGCTTGGAACAGGGGTAATTTTAGCAAAATTATTGGTCCCCTCCCCCATGTAAAAAGAGTAAGTGATAACAAAAAAATGTTGCATTGTAATGGTAATGGAATTTGGAGATGCCCCTGAATTGACTTGGCTTTTGGGTTGAATGTTAAGACCCAGAGCTTGTGAATTCCACTTGTGGGATGGACTTGTTGACGTGAAGAGAGGGGGCTGACTTGAGAGGAGCCATGAGTGGAAAGGAAGGCTCAAGCCCAGAGAAAGCAAGAAGAAGAAGGACTTTTGGGAACAGCAGTATCCAGTGTCGTTGAACCTGAGTTGCTGAGAGAGACTGCCAAGAGTCCATTGGAGCTGTCTAGGATTTTTGCGATTGCCACCTGGAGCTGTTGAGAACTGAGGAGGCATGGCTGTGATGCTAGTATTTTGTCTGTCTGCTTTGATGTTGTTTTTCCAGATTCACCTGATGGTGGACAGTGCT
>JAQQSW010002416.1:0-14965 GCA_028646575.1 Pseudocheirus occidentalis
TAACTCAAAACCTTGTGGAAATGAATGATGTAACCAAGAAAATAAATTAAAATTAATATATATATATATATATATATATATATATAGTACTTACTTTTTTTCTTTATTATATATGGGAATACTAAAAAATGAATTTAATTTAATTTAGAAAATGAAACTTAAATTATTTGAACATTTATCTATTGGGGGATTTTAGGGGCCCATATATTTCTTTTAGTTGCCTATTTATTGTGAATGTTAGACCCTGTGTGGAGATACGTGAATCAAAGAATTTCTTTTCCAATTAACAACTTCTCTTCTTTAGTTACATTAGTTTATTCGGGTAACAGCTTTTAAATTTCTTATAAGCGAAATTAGTTGTTTTACTTTTTATGGTTGCTCCCATCCATTCTTTGGTTAAGAATTCACCACCTATATATAACTGTTAAATTCAACCAACCTAGTTTTCTTCCAGTTTTATTCATGTTTAAATTAATTAATTTTATTAATATGACTGGCAATATTTAAATATTATTATTTTTATTGTAGCATGTTGTTCATCCAAGTGTAAGATATTGGCTCAAACCTAATTTTTGCCAGAATGCTCTCTATTTTCCCCAATAATTATTGTTAGATAGAAAGATATTCCCCAGATTAATTCAGATTCTTGGTTTTATTGAATGCTTGGTTATTGAGCCCAGTAGTTTCTGATACTTCCATATGTAGTCAATTCCAAGGATCTGCTTTCCTTTCCTTAAATCACTGCCAAATAATTTAAATTATTCTAGTTTTCTAATATGTTTGAAATCTGTAAATATTATGTATATTCTATCTTTTAAATCTTTCCATTAAAATTCTAATTTTTTCCCCCAAATACATATTATTATTATTTTAACTAATTCTTTAGGTCTTGATTATTTAACTGGTATGACACCAAAACTACCAATTAATTTAAATAATACTTTTATTTTGGTTATATTGTAACAAACCAGCCATGAATATTTAATAGCTTTCTGGTTCTTTAAGTATTTAACATGTTTTATAATGAGAGAGGGGGTAGAGAGAGAGAGAGAGATGGACCGGGAGAGAGAGAGGGGGAGAGAGAAAGAAAGAGAGAGGGAGAGAGAGAATTTATGTGTATCTTGAGTGAACCCTAGTAGATTGGCTCTCACATATTTTATGCAATTTTTATTATTATTTCTCATCATTTAAAATTATACTTTCTTGATAATTTGTGCTATCCCTAAAGGAAAGTGCTATGAATTTTTCTGAGTTTATTTTGTGCACAATTCGGTCATTACAGATAGGAAGAAACTGAGTAAAAGTTAAATGACATTCAGAATTATATAACTAGTTAATAGTGCAATTGGTATTTGTTTAAAAGGAAATTTCATTAGTTTTCTTAGGGCATTCATTTACTAAATGTTCATGATAAAAGTCCTTTTCCCATTTTTTGCTACAGTACATGAAACTTCTAAGGACATTTAACTGTTACTTTGCCTTACCCTTATGCAAAGAAAATACTGCACTATTAACATGTTAGTGCCGTTCCCAAAGGCCTTGTGACTTTTTTATAGGCAGGAAGTATTGGTGTCACATAGAATTACCTTATCATTGTGTTAATTTTTGGAGATATTTTGAAGTTTCATAATGGAAGATTAGTTCCCTTTAAAAATTATTCTATATACCACATGCAACACAACTTGTAATTCTCTAAGCAGAGTAATAAAAAGTTAGAGGTTTGTATTTAAACAGAGAACATAGCAATATTTATAAAAGATGATAGCCCTTTGATTGTGTATTTCATTCTCATAGGGCATTTGCTTTTTTTTGGAGGGTACTTAAACCTCTCCTCTTTTCACTCTCTCCTCTCTCAAAACACACATAGACACACACACACATACATATACACACATTTGTCTTTAGGCATGTATGTGCCATATATCTAAATTGTGCAATTTGGTATAACACACATATACAAATCAGACAAATAAAATATATAGCACATTTAATTACCTAAAAAAGTTTAAATGATTCTCAACCATTAGCACTCCCTAACATTTGTTTCCAGCTGCTTATATTGTTTTCTCCACATATCACTTTCCTCCTTATAACTGCTATAGGCCACTGAAAAGCTTTGCTGTGTGAATACTAATTTGAACTGTCTTTGGTACTCATTAAATGATGTGAAAAATGCCCCTGTAAAACAGTAAATGCTCTAGAATAGGTCCTTAGGTCTTTAATGTTGATCGATAAAGACATTTTGTCATTTCTTTATGATTGGTAATTGTTTCGCAAATTTTTCTTTATCCTAGTATGAGTGAAATCCCTCAGTTTCGGCTGCCATACGATGTTGTGAATTTTGAGATTGAGCTCATGAAGGACCTTGGAGTGAAGGTAATGAAAAAATATAACCTGTTTGTGAATAGCTGAAATGGAAAGGAGTGACTGCTTGACTGAAGATTAACAGCAAAATGCCATACACATTTGTAAAGAACAATTAAAAGCTACACTAGGCAGCAGCAGAAAGATGCTCCCCTTTGCTTAGGGCATTTGTCTGTCTACTGTCTGAATGCCACTAGTCTGGAAAAGGCCAATCAATAGTTCTCATCTGGCATGCCTGCATGTGATTAATTGTCTGTAAGAAACAAATTCCTAAATTGCTTTAGGGGTTCAGTATAGCTAATGGAAGGATTTGATTTCTTTAATCAAGTTTTTTCAAGCAAATTGGGTTCTCCCTACCCCCCATCCAAAAGTCACATTTCACTTTTTGTTAGTTCTTTATTTGTTGTAACCTCTAGAGAAATATTTTACTTATTACATGTTTAAAATGAGCATTGTTAATATGATAATCCACCATCAACAAAAGCAGTGACTCAGTAACAAAGAAAGCTACAATTTAGAATTTTTTCTTTACTTATTGAGACAAAAAGACTGTTGTTCTCTTAAAGATAGTAGAAAGGGTTGTATATTATACTTTTTAAAATAGAACTCCAGATGCTGCTATGCTTTTTAATCAATTAAGGATAATATTCTGTTGTTCTTTACTTGAACATATTGATATTTTTATTCAAATCTTTTAAGTTTTCATAACAGATATAACACAATAGATTAATAAAGTAGCCTGTTTTGCATAATGTATTCTGCAACTACAAGTAGGAGGTGTTTTTGAAAGTGAATAACAAAATACTCATCGCTGTTGCCTTTAGCACCATAAATTATTTCTAATATATGAGGAGAAAAAGCAAAACAATTTCTATTATCTTATATTTACTCTTTTATAAGTTCTCTCCCTTGGAGAAAAAAAATACTAAAATTTGAAATATAACTACTGAGCAATAATGTTTCAAAACAAGAACATGGTAAAGTACCATTCTTTAACAAAAAAATACTTAATGCTATTAAATATTACTTTAAAAAGATCAACTATGGATTACTCTGTGCTCTACCAATAATATCTTCATGATATCTCTATTCCCCATTAAATTTATATATACATACACTAATATATATGTGGGTATTTACAGAATAGCTCTTTGATAAAGATTCTAGTATGCCATAAAAACTTTAATCAAATACATAACTAGAATGAGGACATCTGAACTTCTTAATGTAATTTAGAACGTGCTAATAGCACTGGCTTCTGTTCAGTATCAGGAAAACACCTGAGATTAATATACTATTGATAAGAATAATTAATTAAAGTAGGAAGCTACTAGATTGCCTGCTTCCTTCAACTCATGAAAATGTAAGAGGTAAACTCCTTCTCACTAGGTACTGACCCTATTACTTCTATATTCTATTACTCCCCTCCCAATTAGCTTTCTGACAGGATCCCCAAGGAATTTATTTATTCACCTCTCACTCCTTGCCCAGGTATATTAATTAGTAGTTATGACTGCTTAAAATTGCCATGATAGGTATTATTACCAATTGAAAATTATTAAAAATTTTAAAATTATCTAAAAATAAGAATTCACTGACTAGAGAAGCCCTAAACTAATTGTGCTGTATTACTATAAGGAAATATTATTGCTCCGTAAGGAAAAAAAATGAAGAATTTGGAAAAGCCTAGGGAGACATATGAACTGATTCAAAGTGAAGTAAAAAGAACCAGGAGAACACATTACAAAATGTCTCTGTTAAGTCCTTGCAGTAGTACCTAATGCTTCATGACCTCATTTGCACTTTTCTTGGCAAAGATACTGGAGTCTTTTGCCATTTCCTTCTCATTTAACAGATGAGGAAACTGAGGCAAACAAGGTTTAGTGACTTGCCCTGGTTCATACAGCTATTAAGTGTCCGAGGTCAGATTTAAACTTGGGAAGATATCTTCTGAACTCCAGGCCCAACACTGTGTCCACTGTGCTATCTAGCTTCCAGATACTAAATGACTAAAAGAATAATACCACAACCACACAAAAAAACCCAACAAAAACAAAACCTGAACTGTAATTATTGCCACCAAACTTATTCCAGAAGAAGATAAGAGAAAATGAACAGCCTTTTTTTTCAAAAGTGGGTAACTTTGGTTATAGAACATTTTACATAATTTTGCTGCTTTATTTTCTCTTTTTCTTAATTTTGTTACAAGTAAAGGACCTCTAAACAGTTAACTCTTCAAAAAAGAAGGCAAAAATACAGATATTAATATAATTTAGAATATATAACTAAAATTTTAAAAACTTCCAAATTTATGGTAAAGATAGATTCAATTAAAATAAAATCATCCCCCAAGTGCTAGCATGAGTTAATCAGAAAATATCAAATTATACCATATATATAACTTCAGCAACATATGCATTACATAAAATGTGGTACATCTGTAATTATTTTGGAAATGTAAATCTGTTCACATGTAACAGGGAACTGAAACCCAAGATAAGTGAAGAGATGGTGAGAAAGTACCTAGCTACTCCCAATATATTTGAGTCCTCATCTAGGGTTATGGGGGGGAAAAAAGCAACTGGCTGCACTAAAGAATTTTTTAAATATTATGGAGAATGGAACCTATTGCAAAACTATAGGATAGACTAATTTCTTTCTTTCTTGGCAAAATTCTAGAACTTTAATCATAGCTCAAATGTTTTGTAAGTCTCTAGGAAGAATAGTAGTAATCACTAAGGACCATATGTCCTCATCAAAAGTGGTCAAGTTGGACTGGTCTCATTTCCTTTTTATATAGAGGAGCTAAACTGATAGATGAGTAAAATATTTAATTTTAAACTGATAGATGAGTAAAATACTTTATTTTAAATAAATATTTTAGACCAGGTGCTCATAACTTTGACCGTGATAGGGAATCCTCTGGTAGTCCAATGAAATGCATAAACCTTTTATCAGAATTAGGTTTATAAAAGCATAAAATAAAATACATAGGATCACCAAAGACATCAATTGAAATTATCATCAAAACATTTTTTAGGTAAGCTCATAGACTCCAGGTTAAGAATCCCAAGTTTATCTTTACATATAAGAAAACAGACCCAGAAAGTTTACGGAACTTGCTTGAAGTTACATATATGGTAAGCAGAGCCAGAAACTGAGCATAGCTGCTTGAACTCCAAATCCAGAGCTTTTGTCTCTATAGAGTAAATTACAGATTAGTACCTTTGCTTAATTTTAGCATATTCATTCCTAAATATATTCACTGAGTCTTCCTATTTAACAAAGTCATTTCTTTTTTGTTTTGAAATTCAGCTATACATCCAGAACTTTTGACAGTATATTCCTCCAATAAAGGCAATGCTGTGTATTCTTAGCTCTCCCCTGAGGCCAGGATTGGTCATTATACTTACACAGCATTCAAGTATTGTTCTTCCTATTTATGTTATTGTAGTCACTATGTACATTGTTTTCTCTACTGATTTATTCTGTATGAGTTCTATTCTATTATTAGTTCATACATCTTTCTGAGTTTCTTTGAATTCTGTATATTCATTTTTTATTATGGTTCAAATTCAATAAATCAGGGGCATATATGGTTTAAAAAAAAGAATCCCAGACTTAGACATATAGTAGTATGTCAAAATCATGCCATAGCATTTGAAAAATATGTATGACAAGATGAAGGTATACTGGCCTGATGAGAGTACATTTAGAGGAATTTTAAAATTGCTCAATTAGTAGATGTTCCCCCCCCCCCAAATAGTTGTAAGTGGCTCAATGCCAGTTAGGAAAAATCTGATTCTGTGTTGCAGAGCATTTAACCCTCTGCTCTTGTATTTTCTTTTTCTTTTTTTTAAATTTTTAAATTTTAATTTAATTTTAATTTTTAATCAGTGACTTTAATAAAGGCATAAAAGGTGTATTTTTAAAAATTTGCTTATAGGTGCTGCAAAGACAAGAATAGCTAATATGTTGAGTGATTTTATTACCATTCAAAAAGTTTTCAATAAAGCTAGAATTATAAAATTAAATTTAATAGTGAATAATGATAAATTCCTGTATTTGGGTCCAAAGAATCACCTTCACAAATGTAGCATGAGGGAACCATGGCTAGAAACTATTTCAGGTTTAAAAATATTAAACAGCTTTGAGTGTTTGAATATACTGAAAATTCAGTATGAATCATGGTACAATATGGCAATCTTAAAAGCTATATTAAGAAACAGTCAAACTGACATAGATCCCTTATTTATTCTAGCCCTTCCCATCATCTTATTTTTATTCCTATACCTGGATCACTGCCTTCAAATTCAATGTGTTGAATCATTAATCTTCTTTCAAAGGCCAACACAGATACTACTTTCTGTATCAATTATTTCCTGATTCTCCAATCAGAAACTTGTTTTCTTCTTCAGATTTTTTCATAGACATTTACACCTATCTTATACTCCTATTTAGGTAGACCTTATATGTATACTCATGAAGTATTATGTAAATTGTGCTAAGGTGTATGTTCAAAAAATGTATGAGATCAAAAATCATATTTTAGTTATCTTTGTATTACTTTTTGTACTTAGTCTGGTTCTTTGCATTCATCTAAATGCCTAAAAAAGTTGTTATTTTTTTTTGCTGTGGGGTACTGCCTTCAAAAGTCCAAATTCCAACCTGTCTAGGACTCAATGCCCATCTTCCTTAAGTATCTATAAATTAAATGCTCGTCAAATGATGGCCAACTTTAGGAATACATTTTTCCAAAGTTATCTGAGCTAGTCCTTGGACAGCAGACTTGAAAAACCTCATAGTAACTTCAAATACTTTTACACATAAAAAATCACAGATTTTGAGAGTTGGATATCTTGTCCAATACATAAATAAAAAAATACCTATGACAACATACCCAAGAAGTGGCATGTATTAGATGCATGCAAATCTAATAGCCTCAAACAAAACATTGTTAAATGGATTAATGTATGAATAAATCGTTATTTAGTTTTACTTGAATATAACCTTTTATTTAAAATTAGGCATGTATTATTTCTCCATTTCCCCTTTCCCATAAAAGAGAAAAAAATCCATGAAATAGATACAAATATTCAAGCAAAACAAATTTTTGTATTAGCCATTCACAAATGATATCTTTGTAGATCATTCCATTGATCGTAGTTCTTAAGTCTTTCAAAGTTGTTTTTACAATGTCATTATAGTATAAATTATTCCACCTCTGCTCACTTTTCTCTGCATCAGTTGATTTGAGGCATTCCAGTTTCCTCTGACAGCATTTGAACTTGGGTTTCATAGATTTCAAACCTTATTCTTTTCCCCTCTCACTAAGTTGGCTCTTGTGTGTACCCATATTTGAGTATGTATGCATTATTCCTTGCTGTCATTACACATGAGTGCACTTCACTGGACTTCAAATAGTCATTATAAATATTAGTTTACAATTAATTTATGTTAATATTGCAAAACTCATTACATTGAAATAACAAAAGGAGTTAAGTGTGAGTATTAGATCCTTGAAGAATAGAAACATGATATAAAATAATCTGAATTTGTTGAGAAAGATAGAACAAAGATAAATTGGCATTGCTTTGTAGAATACAGAGGAGTAATATGCTGTGATGTTCATTATGTCAAATTGTACCTTTTCTAGGGACACAAACACTATTAAAAATAAAGACCACATACAAATAGTTGAGGAATTCTATGACCTATTATTTTGACCTAGAACTTGATACCACACTATGTCTTCATTCAGTTTGCCTTGTTTCCAGCATACCTGCTAGCATCATCCTCTTTTTCTATAAGAAGATATTAGGTGGCATTGTGTATAGTGTTCTAAACCTACAGTCAAGGAGTCAAGTCAATCAACAAACATTCATTCAGTATCTACCATGTATCATTCATTTTGCCAATTTCTTGGGACAAAAAGAAAGGAAAAGACATTTGTTGCTTTCAAGAAGCTCAAACCCTAACAGTACTGTTTATAAATTTTATATATGTGTGTATGTACATATATATATATATATATATATAAACATATATATATGGCAAAAGAGGCCCAAAAAGCCAATGTGGAGAAGAATGCTTAAAAATTCTAATTGCCCAGATAGAAACTCACTGAAGAAAATGATTCCTTCAAAATTAGATTGGAACAAATGGAAGCTAATGACTTTATGAGAAATCAAGATAACATAAAACATATTCAAACAAATGAACTAAATAGAAAGCAATGTGAAATATCTCATTGAAAAAACCACTGACCTGGAAAATATATCCAGGAGAGACAATTTAAAAATTTTTGGACTATCTGAAAGCCATGATCCAAAAAAGAGCCAAGAAATCATCCTTCAAGATATCCTCAAGAAAAATTGCCCTGATATTCTAGAACCAGAAGGAAAAATAGAAATTGAAAGAATTCACTGATTGCCTCTTGAAAAAAATTCCAAAAAGAAAACTCCTAGGAATATCCTAGCCAAATTCCAGAGGTTCTAGGTCAGGGATAAAATATTATAAGCTGTCAGGAAGAAACAATTTGAGTATTGTAGAAAAACAATCAGCAAAACATAAGATCTAGCGGCATCTACATTAAAGGATGAAAGGGCTTGGAATATGATATTCTAGAGGTCAAAGGAGCTACAATTAAAACCAAGAATCACCTACCCAGCAAAACTGAGTATAAAGCTTCAGGGGGAAATATGAAAATATGGTCATTTAGTGAAATAGGGGATTGTCAAGAATTCTTGATTTAAAAACCCGGACCTGAATAGAGAGTTTTACTTTCAAATATAAGAAGCAAGAGAAGCATGAGAAGGTAAACAGGGAAAAGAAATCAGAAGGAACTTAATAAAGTTGAATTGTTTACATTCCTACATGGAAAAATGATCATTGTTACTCTTGACACTTTTCTTGATATGAGGATAGTTGAAGGGAATATATATATATATATATATATATATATATATATGTGTGTATGTGTGTGTGTATACATATATGTGTAAGGGAATATATATGTATATATGTATATATGTATATACACATACACATGTAGGTATACATACATATATGTATTATAGGAGGGTGTATGTGTGTATAAATACATGTGTGAGTGTGTGTATATGTGTATGCATGTATAAATAGACAAAAGTTCAGGATCAGTTGACTAGGAAGGGATGATATCTAAAAAATAAAATCAAGAGGTGAGAGAGGAATATAATGGGAGAAGGAGAAAGGGAGAGAGGGAACAGGATAAATTCTCTCATATAAAAGAGGCAAAAGAAAGCTGTTACAATGGAGAGGAAGAGCAGGAAAGTGAAAGGGAATGGTTTGACCTTACTCTCAGTGAATTAGGCTTCAGGAGAGAATAACATACACTCAATTGGCTATCTTACCCTATAGGAACGAAGTGGGGAAGGATATAAGAGGGAAGATGATAGAAGGGAGAGCGGATCAGGGGAAAGGGTAGTTAGAAGCAATCACTTTTGAAAAGGGTGGGGACAGCTAGGTGGTGCAGTGAATAGAGCACCAGCCCTCCATCAGGAGGACCTGTGTTCAAATAGGGCCTCAGACACTTGACACACTTACGAGCCATGTGACCTTGGGCAAGTCACTTAACCCCAATTGCCCTCTAAAAAGCGAAAAAAAAAAGGGGACAAAATCGAAGTAGAAAATAGAATAAGTGAGGTGGGATAGGATGGAGGGAAATATAGTTAGTCTCTGACAATATAACTTACATGAAAATTTTTTGTGTAATTGCACATGTACAACCTATACTGACTTGCTTGTATTTTCAGTGGGGGGTGGGTGAGGAATGATAAAGGGAAGTATCTGGGAGTCAAAGTATTAAAACAAATGTTAATTTTAAAAAAGGTTTTACCTGCAACTGGGAAATAAGATATAAGGGCACTGGGGTATAGAAATCCATCTTGCCCTAATAGAAAGTTATGGGGGATGGAGGGATACTAAGAGAGAGCAGATTTAAGGAAGGAGTATTCAGTAGGCCTGCTATCTGTGGCTGGAGTTAATGGAAAGATGGGGAGAAAATTTGTAACTCAAAAAATTTGGTGGAAATGAATGTTGCAAACCAAAAATAAATAAATAAAAGATTTTTAAAAGAGAGAGAGATAGCATTTAAGGCACACTAGAAAGCCAGTAGAAATGTCCGGTCAGGAGATAGGGGTGTCTTGGGAAGCCAATCTCACTGGATCACACAGCATGTGTTAGGGTGTGAGATATAAGTAGTGGGTAGTTTATATATCTTGAGTATCAGACTCTCATCAGAGATATTTGAAAGAAAAATTATGTCTTTTCCTGTTTGTATATGTAATAGATATGCACATACATATATAAATATACATACACACAATAATCACCTCACTTCTCATAATAATTTAATTTTGTTCATGAAAGGCATTTTAATTTTCTGTAATAGAAATTATCTGTTTTATAATCTCCTCTACTCAGACAAGTGAGTTAGGGTGAATGACTGAAAATGCTACTTTTCCAATGCTGGAAAGGGAAGCCAGAGAGACTGTGTTATTAGGAAGGAGCCAAGTCTCAGTGAAAGCTAGAAGATGGAAGAAGTAGAAAAGGAAACAATTTACAGTAAAAGCAAGTTTGTTAGCAATGGAACATGCATTCCAGAGAGCACAGAGGGAGAAGATAGCTTTAGAGGACATTGTAAGATTTAGGTTGAGGACAGTAAGTGTAAGGGATCAGATAATGGGGAATGAAGAACAGGTTTTAACTGATGACAGTTAGGGTTTCAGAACTAGTGAGATGGGAAGGTGAAAGGGAAGGAGGGGAGCTAATTATTGAAGAATAAGTACAGAGCAGGTTTTGATTTTCCATTGGGATTTTTCTTCAGCGTATAGTTCTTTTAGCACTTTAGGCAGGTGCTAAGAGGTATAGGAATGATACTAGCCCTTCTCCCCCATGGCAGGAGACCAGGTTAGACACTTGATGGAATGATCTTTCTTCCTTCCCTTACAGGGAGGAGTCCAGTGCTAAATTGTATGGTGTTTCTTGTTTTCCTGTAATAGACTGAAGATCAAATAGGAGATCTAGCTTGATGAAAAGGCATTTTCCCTCCTTACTTCAAAGGCAAGAGACTGATAGATAGTAGAATTGTATTTCTCCTGCTCTTAGTTTAAGTTTTGCCTCAGGGTGTGCCTTTGGGCAACTCACTTAGCCTCTATCTGCCTCAGCGTTTTCATCTGTAAAGTATGAATGATAATTGAGCCTGGCTCCCAGCTTTGTTGTGAGGGTAAAATGAAATAACATTTATAAAATGTTTCACAAACCTTAAAGTGTTATTATTACTATTAGTAGTAGTAGTAAAGTATTATAATCACTATTATTACTCAATGAATCACCGAACAATGTTTTGTGTTGATATTTGCTTTCAATTTACAAGTCTGAGTTTACACAACAAGTGTGAAGCTCTTTACTTCTTTTTTTCCTAAAATCAGTGTAGCTGTCACTATATAACTGTGAGTCAGAGAAACTACAGCTTCTGAGGAATTAGAAATGAGTATCACTCAGAGGGCAATGGAGAGGTATGTGGTAGATTGAGTAGGCTTTTCCAATCAATACATAATCAAAGAGGAGCTATGAAAAGCTAGAGTAAATAATGTCATCAAGGGATTTTATTATAAAATGTAATGGGCTGGTGCCCTGGCAAGAGTGAAGGATAACTGGTTGACAATTCATGTGATCTCCTGTTAGGAGAAAGTAGAGAAGACCTATTGTGGGAATCTGAAGATCTTTCCTGTCCCTGTGTTCTTTGATAGGATTAAGTGACTCCAAGAACCTTCCCTGACTTGAAAATATACTCTGCCCCCTAATGGGCTGAATGTGGTCACATGGAGCCTGTGGCAGGAGGTTTGTTCTTCAGGAATGCCCACTGCTTATTACTTTGTGATTGGGCAGTGTGTCAAGAGGGTTATGACATTCTCTGATCCATGAGAGGGCTACGTATATGTGCGTTTTTGCATTGGGGCTAACTTTGGAAAGAGTTGTGTGATTTGGCCACATGAGACCCCGGGAAGCCGTTGAGCACCCTTGGCTTTGAAAACCCAGACATCCAATTAATACAACTAGGGTCTTGTATCAGCAAGCACCCTAGCATACCCAGGATGGCTCTCTGGTAACTGACGAGGTATGGATATAACGATCAGATGGCTGAAAGCCTGTCTGCTGATCTGTTTCTTTGTCTGCTTGTAACTTCTGTTTGTATTCTCTGAAGTTCAGGGTGCTGACTTTTCCCCCTGAACTAGGTAAATGATTTGTTTGATTGATTAAAGTAAGATTGTTAACCCACTTTGAGTTGCTTTCCTTTAGAAAAGCAGTTCTACGAACCTTTGCTAGCAGCCATCCTGGGTAAGCTAGGGTGCTTGCTGATACAAGACTCTCGTTGTATTAATTGGATATCTGTGGTGAATTTAAGGTAGACATAAAAAGGATTCATTGTTGCTATATTCATCACTGATTGGAATACCCCTGTTCATGAAATCACAAATCGATTTGAATATACAAAAATTTCAAGTCTAATGAGTTCATAGGGGACTGGAAGATTTGATCTGAATCAACCTGAACAAAATCTGATCTTGAGGTCTTTAAACAAAAACTAAGTGACCACCTGTCAAGTTGGTTGTAGGTTGTCATATTTTCAGGTCCAAGTTGGACAGCAAATAAGCAGTATATTCACTGATTATCTAAACCTGCTTCTTTACAGAAGCTTAGTATTAAGGCTCACTAAGATAAAGTATGCTACCTGAGAATGTCAATGACCCCAGTAGCCCATTTAAAAGCAGAACTAGTCTTTGATTCCAAGGATGTCCAATTAATGGTATACCTGCTGAAATTTTCAAGAATGGAGGGAACTGCTGAGGCATCTGTGTGTATTTTTCTTCAGCATATGGAGTGGCAACATGATAAGTTCCCTTTCCACACATCCACTAAAAATAAAATAGATGGTGTAGAGGAATTACATTTATTTGAGCGTTTCTTCAGTTTTGCCATAGTTAGACTTTTAGAATAAAGTTAACTTTACCAAATTACAATGTAAAGAATATATCTTGGACTTTAAAAGCCAATTCATATTTTAGAGCAGTATTTACCATTCTAACACCATGGAGAAAGCCAATTTAAATTAGGAAAAATTAAAACCACACATGAACAATGAGGGATAATTACATTTCAATTTGTTAAGTTGTAGGGGCATAAGAGAGGCAGCTGTGTGATGCAATGAATAGTCCTGGAGACAGGAAGACTCCTCTTCCTGAGTTCAAATCTAACCTCGGACACTTAGTAGTTGTGAGACCCTGGTCAAGTCACTTAACTCAGTTTACCTCAATTTCCTCATCTGTTTAAAAAAAAGCTGGAGAAGGAAATGGCATACCACTTCAGTATCTTTGCCAAGAAAGCCTTAAATGGACTCACCAAGAGTCACATAGGACTGAAAAATGACTGGACAAGGGGAGTAAAAGGAAGCAAAAATTGTACTAGCATACATTCACTCAATTAAGAAATATTTATTAAGCTCCAATCATCAATTTGGCTTTTACAACGTTTCCCCCATCTGTTGACTCTATATGCATCTAGCTATGATTCTAGTTCATACACTCCATTGGACTTCTTACCTGGACAATTGCAGGAGTTATCTTTTTTTAATTTATTACATATTATTCCCCTTCAAAATTTCTTTACTCCAACCAAAGTGACCCCCTTGCTATTTCTCATACCAGCATTGTCTCCTATCTCTGTGCCTTAGTAAGACTCTTCAATGTTCACACCTCCGACTTTTAGAATTCTTGACTCTTTTCACAATGACATTCAAGTATCATCTCCAACATAAGGCCTTTCCTGATTTCTGTCTCCAGAAACACTAGCCCTTCCACTGAATTACTTTGATTTTTTTTTCTCACAGGTACTTTGAACTTACTATTGAATTAGCATATATAATTAATATAGGTATACATGTCATTTTCTCCAATAGAATATAAGTTTCTTGAAGACAAAGGACTGCTGCATCCTTAGTGCAGTACCTGCACTGTGTTTAAAAATGTCTATGGACAGATAGATTAAAAAATATTGCCAAGTTCTGGAGATACAGAGCTTTCTCCTAAGTAGGCGACATTACAATAGGAGGGGAGAACATGCAGAGAGTAACAATGATCCGAGTGCAAATTGAGTAAGTCTAAAGGTCAAAGAAATGTGTTATATGATATTTGAGAGGAGAGATCTTGTTGTCACTTAATCTTCCAATGCCTCAGCCTAAGCGACTCTTTAAGATGGGAAATGGCAGAGGAGCTCTTCATCTGCATCAGTAGATGTTTTTACAGGAACAACTGAATGGATATTTTTAAGGAGAGTGTTGCCCAACTATATAAGTAAAGTTCCATTTTAATATGTGCTGTGAGAGTGTAAATAAGATACCTTTACAAGGGAAAAAATATCTAAGCTCAAGTTAATTTTTCTTTTATTTCAAAGGTTATAATGGTAAGACATTGTTAATACCTGCCTCTCAAATGCAGAAAGAGACTTCAGATTCATTGTGTCAGAATTTGAATTGAATTTTCACTATCTTCAACTGTTT
>JAQQSW010002420.1:0-14964 GCA_028646575.1 Pseudocheirus occidentalis
AGTCTTCTTTCACTCAGTCCATCCTCATTCCCCACCCTGAACCACAAGAAGATTTACAGCTAGTCTTAATGCTAGTCCCTCTTAAGGTCTAGGGGGGCAGGGAGATGATGGAGAGCAGCAGAACCTGAGACCAATCCCTTAATTTTCAATATCCCTTTACCCACCTGGTACAAGGACCACCTGCCTCTCATCTTCCAAGTTTCACAGCATCCTCTTGTACCCTCTTCCCTATCCTTTTCCTCTTTGGGGAGCTTGACAGCTTGGGCAGCGTTACTGCTTTTGCTTCTACACTGAAGCTGTTGGCTGATTCACTCCCAGTAAACTTTATACTCTTGATTGTTGAGGGGCTTGAGGAGAGGCTCTATCCCAGAGGCTTGATTGGTAGCACCTTTGGACTACACACTGTGGGACTCTGGCCACAATTACAAATAAAGTATTCAATCTCACAGTCCCCTAGAATTCAGTGTCTGATCTATTCTATAAGACTAGGGTGGGGCAGCAGGCCCTGTAGTATGATAAAGGGGTAGATATCTGTCCTAAGCTATTTATTTATAAAATATATATATATATATGTCACAGTTCATACTCGGATCTCCAAACCCATCTAATAGATCCCCCCCACCCCCATTTACTGTTAACCATAACTACCCACCTGTCTCCAAGTATAAAACAAGACAACCTCCTCCCCCAAACCATAGGGTGTAATTCCTCCATAGGAGGTGTGGGAAAGAGCAGCACCAAGAACATACATGATCTAGGGTAAATAGTGGGGCATAAAAGATTACACCTTCGGCATGGCCTGCTGAAAATGGGCATTGTGGGTGGGTTTCAAGTCTATCCTGTCCACAAATCAGTCCTTAAAACCCTGAATACTGCAGAGAATTCGCTTCTGATGTCCAGGCTGTGTTATCCCCATCTGTTTCAGGTCCCTGTGGGAACAGAAAGAGCAGGAAGGCAATTTTGTGAAACCAAGCCACAAAGAGCCCCTTCTTTGGCTCATGTAACCATCCATCCCTCAGTCAATTCCAGTGCCCACTCCCTGGTGTGCATCTGTCCCCTCCCCAGTACCCATCTTGGCTCACTCAGCATTCAGCTCCAGCACACATTCCATAGTGTCCAAACCAGCAGATCGGAAGTGCAGTATATATCGTTTCATTCGGATGGATTCAAGCCATTCAGAGACGCTTCGGTATGGGATCCCATCTGAGCCGCTTACACTTGGCAGCCGAAGGGTGACTCTAGGGAGAGGGGGGATGAAGTCATGTACCCAAGGATTCCAAGGCCTGGCCTTCTCCATCCCTTCTACAGTTCTTCCCTTTGTTGACCATTCTATAACTAGGTTCAGTTCTATGTCTGGAATATTCATAGCACTATTGGATCATACCTCGGCTTTCTATTTCCCTCCCTAGCAAGTATGTGTGTGTTCAGGGAATACTTACTGCAATCATGGCAAAATATTGCACAACCAATCTACAAATCTGGGTAATCTTTAACATGACAAAAGATTATGTCCACTTTCTGGGTTGATTCCAGTGGAGGGGGAAGGAAGCCAGATACTAGCTGACCTATCAAATCTGCCAACAGTTATTCCTGTGCTTGGGACTTAGGTAGGAGGAAATTTGAAGTCAAGTACTCTTGATGTTTGGTGTGTCCACTTGGCCCTGGAGTAATGATTGTAACCTATCAGTGTTGTTTTTTGAAAGGCTGACTTAAGGAAAAGATTATACGTGTTTTGCTTGCCCCAGAGTGGAAGTTGGAGGAAGGCAGGTTTTGACTCAATATAAAGCTTTATAACAGTGAAGAGTTGCTTTAAAAGGGCAGTGGGCTACCTAGGAAGATAATGCACTCGCCAATACTAGGTATCTTTAAGCAGAGACTGGATGAACATTCTTTGGGATGATGTCAAGTGTTTGGATCAAATGACTTCTAAGATCTTCCAGTTTTTTTCTTCTATAATTACACTTTCAGCTTCTTTCTATCCCAAGTGACACCCATGTTCCATATGACGGACTTTCCTGTACTATTGGCTAGAGCCAAAAGTCATTAGGACGTTAAGCCTGCCAGGAAAAAGACAAACACATTCCAAAAAGATAGACAAGCAGTCCCCAAATTATGAACAGGGTGTGTTCCAAGAGTTTGTTTGTACATTGGTTGTTTGGAAAATGTTTCCCTAGAAACAGTGTTAAAGGGTGGTTAGGTTTCCAGGATAACACACAAATGTCTATTTAACCCATGGTATATCTGAATGATGTACTACAGATCCTAATCTACATTTATATTTCTGCAGGAAAATGGCCCTGCAGGTAGATGAATATTCATATAGTGTGGTTGTCTGCATGTCAGAAACATTTGTAATTGCTAGAAACATTTTTTGAGATACCGGCTGCTGCTTCTTTTCATAGATGATCAAAAACTATTTTAGTTTATGCTTCAAGTTTAAATGTAAGGTTTGCGTGTGTGTCCTATTCCTCTCACCAGTATAGGACTCTAACCTTAGGCAAGTCATTTGACTTCTGAACTTATCTAGAAAATACTAGGGAGGGACTAGAGGGACAGGAGGTCCTTTCTTGCTTTCTTATCCATCAGTATATATTGTTCAATATTGTCTTCTGGACTAGCCAGCTTTCCACCCCCTCCCTGTTCCCCTTGTGTGGTTACCGAGGGTCAAAGTTAGCAATGGTCCTCAGTGTATGGGGGCTGGCAAGCAGCTGCTCTAGCTGTGTTTGAAGCTGTCGGAATTGTGGCCTGCAAGTTCGATCATAAGCCCAGCAGCATTTCATGAGATCATACAGTGGGGAGGGACAATCAACTGGAGGAGGTAGGCGATAGCCATCTTCAATGCTTTTCATCACCTGAGTCAGAGCAGAGAAGGACGAGAAAAGGGATTGGGCAATGGCAGAGGTGGAGGCAAGGGATTCTTGAGGAAGGTAGAGAAGGCAGTAAAGAAAGGGAAAAAAGACACGAGACAGCACATAGTAAAGTTGGGAAGAAAACACGGAAGATGCAATGGAGTCCTTCCTAAAGGAGATGAAAAAGAGCATTTTTGTGGGAAGATAGGGGAGGCATGATGGAAACTCGGGTAGGATAAAGGGAAGAATATGGAATGATAGGACGGGAAGTGGGGGAGGATAGAACAGAGAATGGGCTTACCTCCTGGTTGCTCATGTCCCCATATGGCTTATCTCCAAAGCTTAGCACCTCCCACATTACTACCCCAAAGCTCCACACATCACTGGCCGAGGTAAAGATTCGATGGGCAATAGCTTCAGGGGCCGTCCAACGGATGGGGATTTTCCCTCCCTGGAACAGTAAGGAGATACAAAGGCAATCATGATTATGCCGCATTCTAAGACTCAAAAAGCACTTGTCATGTGATCACGTTTGATCTTCATTCACCACTCTGTAAAGTAGGTCCTATTATCATCCCTACAAATGAGGAAACAGGCAACAGGATGAAAGCAGTTAAGTGGCTTGTCCAGGGTATTAAACGTCTGAGGCAGGATTTGGACTCGGGTCTTCCTGATTCCGAGTCCAGCACTCTAGTTTAAGAAAAGAGAGAGACAATTCAAACCTATGGGAGAGAGGAGAATGGGAGAAACACAAAGGCCTCTGACCTGGGTTTCATAAGTGCCATCGCGGTCATTATCCAGCAATCGAGTCAGGCCAAAGTCAGATACCTTGCAGCACAGGTTCTGGCTCACCAGGATGTTTCTGGCAGCTAGGTCTCGGTGAACATACCTATGGTCACTCAGGTGGCTCATGCCAGAGGCGATTCCCTGTAGCATGGAGACCAGCTGTCCAGGAGCAAGCTGTTCTTCCTGTGCCTGGTGTGGAAGAAGTAGGATAAAGGGGAATGAGCATGTATTTAAGTGCCTATTATGTGCCAAACATGTTAAGCACCTTACAAATATTCTCACTTGGCTAGATTAAGCAGTGCTTTCCCTCCCAGGTACTGAGACTACCACCTAGAACTTGGTATTATTAATTCTTCCCTCTTTCATCTCTCTCCATTAATCCTGTGGGTTTCCTTCAAATACCATCCAACCCATCCCCATCCAGTAGGGACAATGACAAGGCTGACTTTTTAATCCCCACTGCCTCCCTCACCCAGTTGGTTCAATCCCCCTTACCCTCAAGAAGGCATCTAGGGCTCCATTCTCCATAAATTCTGTGACGATCATAATGGGCTTCCCTGGGACGCAGAAAGCAGATCAAAAGTGGCTTCACTCATATAATACAGCCTAGGGTCTCAGCCTAGCATCCAAGGTTCCCATCAGCCACCTCATCCTAATCTCTTAATCACAACTCCCAAATCTCATCATTGCAGCCAAAATATCCATTCATTTTCATCCCATCTGAGTGACAGTACCCAACCTACTTTGTCTCTAGCTTAGTGACCACACCTTATTTGTTCTCTTTGTACTCTCGGTAACCCATAGCCTTCCTTCCTCCCCCATATCCTTGGTGATCAAATCCTGATGCCTGCCAACATCCCACATTCCCTTCTTCCATACTTTTGGTGACCACGCCCTCCAGGTGCAGGATGTGTTGGTGATTAAACTGGCTCATGATAGTTGCTTCTCGAAGGAAATTCCACCAATGACCATCGGGAGATGTGGCTTTCAAAGTCTTGATAGCTACTGTGAAACAGTCTTGGCCAGGGATTCTCAGAATGCCTCGATATACTTCCCCAAACTCTCCTGGAGATGGGGTGGAAGAAAGGAGACATCATGCTTTTCATGTTGGTCTCAAATGACATGTCTGTCACCTATTCCAGTAACTAGCAGTAACTATCTTGCATATATTATGGAGAGATAGGGAATGGACCTGTGAATTCACTGGTTCATAGGGAACTCCTTTTACCTTAGCAATTCAAACTTCTCTTCAATGTATAGCCTCAGAGAGTTGCTTAGAGCAATGGAACAAAAAGGATTTGTCCAGAGTCACACAGTCAATATATGTCAGAGGCAGGATGTGAACACAATCTTCTTGACTGAGGCCAGCTCTCTATTGAGGATGCCATGCTGGGTCTTGCATAATATAGTTATTACTGATGCAAAAACAATACGGGATGTCTTCCTCAAAACCAGATGGCACATTGCTAAGATCCTGGGCCACTGAGTAAAGTGTTTGCTGTTGCTGAGTCTTTTCAGTTGGGTCCAACTTCTTGTAACCCCATTTGGGGTTTTGTTGGCAAAGTTAATAGAGCAGCTTGCCATTTCCTTCTCTGGCTCATTTTACAGATGAAGAACTAAGGCAAACAGGGTTAAGTGACTTGCCCAGAGTCACATGAGTGTCTGAGGTCATGTTTGAACTTGGAAAGATGAATCTTCCTGATGCCAAGCCTGGTGCTGTATCCGTTGGGCCACCTATTAGTGCTCTTCATTATACCACCATCCTGACTCTTAGGTAACATGTAGGAGCTAGGTGGCAGAGACAGCAGACAGCAAAGTACTTGAAGACAGGAAGACCTGGGATCAAATCCTGCCTTGGATATTTACTAGCTATGTAACCCTGGGCAAGTCACATAAACCTCTCTCTGCCTCATTTTCCAGATCTTTAAAGGGATAATATCACCTGCTTCATAAGATTGTTGTGAGGTTCAAATGAGATGATGTATAAAGCCCTTTGCAAATCTTACTAGCTATTGGGGGGAGGTCTATGGGCATTTAACACTGCATATGTCATTTTTTGATGTTTTGTCTTTGCCAAATTTTTTCTCTTTTTTCACTTTAAAAAAATCTTTCTTACAAAGAATAGCTCTCTGGAAGAGGATTGGGGAGGTGGAGAGGGAGGTGATGTAGAAACAAAAGATATTAATGAAAATCATCTCTCACAATCCCTATTACCTCGAAAGGATTAAATAATTTTTAAATTCAGGACAGGTGTTTTCTTTCTTTTTTTTTTGTAAGGCAATTGGGTTTAAGTGACTTGCCCAAAGTCACACGGCTAGTGTGTCAAGTGTCTGAGGTCGGATTTGAACTTAGGTTCTCCTGACTCCAGGGCTGGTGCGCTATTCACTGCACCACCTAGCTGCCCAGGACAGGTGTTTTCAATAGACCTAGGTATTTATACTTATATATTATATAAGCTGTGTTTGAATAAGTGTGTGTGTGTGCGCGCGCGCACATTATATATCTGTGAATACATAGATATATAACATATGCATGTATATATATATATATATATATATATATATATATATATATATGGGCATGTATGTATGTATGTGTATCTACTTATGTAAATTTCTTACTGATAACTCCAAATCCCTTTGATAAGGCAGAAACCTTAAAAAAGCTAAAAGGCTTTTAAAACACTGTATAACCCTGGATAAGATACTTAATCTCTGAACCTCAGTTTCCTCATCTGTAATATTTGGACGACAATACCCACACTTCATAGGATTGTTGTAAGGATTAAATAAAATGACATGCAAAGAACTTTGCAAACGTAAAATAAAGTACCATACAGATCTTGTTGTGGTTAATATTTTATCCACTCCTTCTCCCCTGACCCCCAAACTGACCACATGGTACAATGGAAAGGGCACTGGATTTGGAATCTGAGGGTCTGGCTTGGAAGCTTCATGACCTTCTTTGTACAACCCACTGTCCTCCCCAGGACCTTGGTTTTTCATTTGTGAAAAAGTGAGGGGACTGGCCTAGATGGCCTTCCAGTGTGAAGGGCGTGGAGGGGCAGTGGGGTAGGGTGCGGAGGCAGAAAAATTCACCCCCCTTACCTTACAGTTTTGCCCCATAAGAAGGTGAAGGCAAGTCTAAGCGTGTGAGGCTCTGGATTTAGGGAGCTTTTCTTTTCACAATATGTGAAAAATTAATAATGAGAGCAAATCATAGCTAGCATTTAATATAGTGCCTACTATGTGTACCAGATCCTGCCCAAAGCACCTTAGAAAATTGCATTTGATCTTCACAACAACCCTGGGAGGCAGGTGTTATTATTCCATTTTGTCATTCAGGAAACCCAGGCGGACAGAGGTGAAACGATTTGCCCAAGTTCACACAGCTAGGATGTGTCTGAGGCTGGATTTGAACTTGGGTGTTCTGGGCTCCCATGCCAGTGCTCTATCCACAGCGCCACAGAGCTGCAGACTTAAACTCAAAGGACTCTGTTGTAAAAGGCTGTTTATTTCCAGAGAATTCCTTAACAGAGGTGTCACTCACATACTATAGTTCTTACTATGGTTTAGTTACTTTTCCCCTCAAGGAGAGTAGTCTCAGAGCTTATTCTTCCCAAAAGGATTTACTGTGAGAGGGGTTTTGGTAGATTCTTAAAGTCATGGCTGAGAGAAAACATCCCCATCCCATGAGAGATGGGAGCAAAAGCAGGATAATATAGCTAATTTCATGCCTCTGGGGGAATGTTAAAGCACACAAGTACATGTGTGTCTGTGTTTGTTGAGAGGAAGCTGAGGAGTGGGAGGGGAAACAGCGGTAGTGATATTCAGTGACTAGGCTGGTGGTAGAGATGGGTTATGTCACAGCTCACCTTCCCCTACGACTGTGTCAATAGTCAGCCAGTTTGGGTCGAGTTCCTGAGCGAAGTCCAAGGCACCCTGGGCAGGATCCTCATATGCTTGCAGGTCTACATAGGGCTTCAGCCAGAGCTTATCCTCTGGGATGAGAATGAGGAGGGGTCAGCTAAAGATACTTAGTAGGGTGGGGGGTTAGAGATAATAAATTACCGACTCCAGATCCATGCCTTTTCCATCCTCTGCCCCACTACCGTGACATCCTCCAAATGGTCCCTTCAGGGGTAGAGGACCGCCCATCTCTGTTTTCTTGCTTACTGTTCTCCTCCTTCCTACCACTGTTCTCTGATGTTCTAACGTCCTCTATTTCTGGGAACTATGGAGGTGGAACAGCAAAAGGACCAGAAGGCCTTCTCTTTTCACCCTATGACCTGAAGTGAGTTACTCAATTTCCCTAACGCACCAGATTTCTTGCCTTCTCCAGCCTCCACTGCCCAAACCACCTCTATTGCTCTCACCTCCCCCACATTCCCTGCCAGTATGACCCATTCTCCTCGGCTGCTCTCAGCAGCTGGATGGGTCATTATGTCCCTCCTCTCCTTGCTTTTTTTTTAAAGGGGGTTGAGGCTGAATGTCTAATGAGGTAACTGGGATAAGGTCCATTTGTCCCAGCTGGAAATCCCCAAATCTCATACCTCTCTCTGCAGGCATGCATTCCCATTCTACAAGCTGTGACCCAGAGTGTAGCCAGAGTGGGAAAAGCAGCCTGGAGGTGGGGCTAGGGCTGATGAAAGGTGTGTTTGTGTGAGTGAATGGGGGGGGGGGGGGAGGAATAGAGGGTGCAAAAGAGCTAGCAGCTAATAGATAATTACACCAGAGCTACACTGGCGCTATTAGCACAAGATTAATTAAACTAAATTTAATTAAGTAACAAAACTTGAGAGCCCTAGAGACAATCCCAAGCAAGCCTCCCCTGCCTCAGAAGCTCTAGAATTCTTCAATCCCTTGCCCTAGCCTTACTCGCTGTCCCCATCTTATTCACTGCCTCCTAGGAGATCAGGGGCCCTTGTCACTGTCCCCCATTACTGACTCACCACGATCCCCACCATCAGAAGCACACTCTCGTTGCCCTTTCTGCTTCTGAGTTCTCCTCCTACAGTTTAGGGGAAGGAGAAAAAAAAAGGGTAAAAAGTTCATTAATTGTCTACCCCAATCTCCCCATTCTCACACTTCCAGGGAGGAGACTGTGGGAACAGGTCTGTTCTTGGGGAACCCAATGGTATGTGTCATCTTCTGGGATAATGGAAAAGGGTGTGTATGGTGGTGGGGGTGGGGGTGGTTTTGGTGTTCTGACCCAATATGATTTATTGAGTATTGGGGGAGAAGCAGAGTACTATGAAAGGGTGAGGGGACCTGGAGGAAGAATTAGAATTATTACTGAGGTATGGAAACTATGAGTGAGAAGGTCAGTGGTCAGTGGTGAAGGGGTCTGTTTTGCTCATACCTTGTGCGGAAGATGAGGAATCCAAAGACCAGAGCCAATGCCAGCAGCAAGCCAAAAACAACAGCCACAATCTCTCCCCCAGACAGGCCTTTAGAAACTGAGGACAAATGAACTGAGATAAAACATTTTTGAGCCTGAAACTACAGGTAGGGAGGGAGGGCAAGAAAGTAAGGAGGAAAAGATGAGATTAATGAGTGGAGATGAAGGAGATCCTGAATTCACTGGAGTGCTGATATGGATGTGGGGTCAATCACAGCAGCACAGAATTACAGAGTTGGCTACCCAGTCAAACCCATATTTGTGGAAGTGAGGAAGGGGAGGATCATTTCTTTGGAAGGGTCAGTTACTGGTGGAGGGGAGGGAAGGGGAAGAAGGCTGGTGCATCTGTGTGAAATTATTCTCTGGGATCCCCAGTGTAGGTGTATGTGTTGGGGAGGATCAGTCACTAGAATCTGATATATATGTGTGTGAGGGCTCTTTGTGGCCATATGTGGATAACTTATTGAGAAGAGAGGGTGTGTGTGTGTGTGTGTGTGTGTGTGTGTGTGTGTGTGTGTGTGTGTGTGTGTGTGTGTGTGTGTGTATTCATTTGGGAGCGGATATTTTAGTGATGTCCTGGGGGCAGGTAAGAGCCAAGGTTAGCACCTGTGGCAGGGCTTGTCTGTATGCACACATAGGCCACATCTGTATGTCACATAAAGCATCATTTCTGGAACCGTTATATGTGTACATGTGGGTAGAGGATGGAAACAACTCATTGAGGGATGAACGTATGTGGTCCCTTGCTGTAGAGGCTTATCTGTTTGTTCAGGAAGAGTTCACTCGGTGAGAAGGTCAGCGTACGTGGTGTCATTCATGGGGGCCAGTGCTTAAAATTCTGTACCCTGAGTCAGGAAGAGTTTGTTTGATTCCTGCCTCTATACACACCAACTACATGACCCGTAACCCATTTCAACTTGTTTCCTCATTTGTAAAATGGGAATTATTTTCATAGCCCCTATGTAGCAGGGCTGTCCAAACCTAAAAGTGCTATACACATGCTTGCTATTATTATGGATAAGAGATGGTTCATTGGAAAACTGGAGTATGTGTGAGTTGTAGGAGAGAGCTAATTTACTGGGGTAGCTGGTGTAAATTTTTGAGAAGATCCCATTTGAGAAAATGACCGTATATGTGGAGGTAGGTCCTTCACTCTGTGTGTGTGTGTGTGTGTGTGTGTGTGTGTGTGAGAGAGAGAGAGAGAGAGAGAGAGAGAGAGAGAGAGAGAGAGAGAGAGAGCACACTCATAGCACAATTTGTTGGTGTGTGGTCCCTGACTAGGGAGCTGCTGGCTGCAGGTGGGGCAGGAACTGTTGTGTGTGTTCTCAGAAGGGTCACTCATGGAGGAAAGGGTGGCATTTCTGTGTGGGCAAAGGTCATTCGGCAGGAAGGCTGGTGTGTGTGTGTGTGTGTGTGTGTGTGTGTACGCGCATGTGTGTGTGCGTGCATAGGAGGTCACTGGAGGACTGTGCATGTGTGTGGTGGAAGGTGAGGTGTCTCACAGGGAGGACTATACCAGTACAGTAGGTTTAAATTAACAGAGGATTGATTACTCACCAGGAGGGCTGGTCCGAAACTCATGATCAGGAGAGAAGGGTCCAGGCCCCAAGGGAGTTAATGTGCGGACTCGCACCACATAGGTGGTATCTGGCTGTAGCTCTGTCAGCAATACTCTGGGCTCTGGCACCATCTGGTACCTCTCTTCCTCCTGTGTGGTGGGATGGGGTTCAATGCTTATGAGAACAGGAGAGAAAGGACTTTGTGAGGGTGTATCAGGGAGTAAGCGGTAAAGAACTAATCCTTTGGTTCCCCACCCTGGATTAGGGATATGGCTGGAAATGGATGTTGGGGAAGTTTTTCTGGGGGGGTGGAGGGAGAATTGGTTCTGACCTGGTTCAGCACATGCAACTCATAGGTCAGGTTTACTCCAGGGCTTCGAGGCCGTGACCCTGCCCAGGAGAGCTCCAACCGTCGGGGCCCTCTCTTCACCAGACTCAAGGACAGGCCAGACAGCGGTTCTGAATAGCGTAGTAATTCAAGTCAGGGTGCTGACAGGGAGACCCCTCAGAGAGTCCAACCTAGGGCTCTAGATCTCTTCTCATCACTTTTTCCTGCCCCTTGATGGTCTTTAACACTCCTCCCTCGTTTCTGTTTCCCAAATGCTGCTCTGGCTGTCCCCTTTCCAGGTTCCCTCACCTGCATGTCCGATGCTAAGACTGAGTGTAATGCTAGGAGAACCATTGGGGTCCAGGTCGGATACCCCATTTTTGGCTTCAACACGAAAGGTGTAGTTAGCATAGGGTTCAAGGCCATCAATTTGAACAGCAGGCAGGGTGAGTCCCTTGGTCCCAGGGGAGAAGTGCACAGCTGCCCCGCATGGCTGGCATGGCCCCTCATCTGGGGCTGCTCCCTGACAGTGGGCACACTCCACACTGTAGCTCACATCTTGACGTCCTCCTGAATCCCTGGGTGGCTTCCACTGCAGAGAAAGCTGAGTCCCCGAAAGAGAAAAGCTGATATTTTGAGGGGCTGAGGGGGGACCTGTGGGAGGGTATATAAAATCAGATGGCAGAAATTCCCAATAACAGGTTACTTCTGCCAATGAGATTCTTTGAGGTATAAAATTTTGGGGTCATGATTGAATAAGGAGACTCCCTTGTGGATTATGAAGTTTCCTGAAGAAAATGGGGTAGAATTGTGGTGGCCTAGTACCTTGGAATTCTGTCGTTGGTTTAAATGGAAGATGGGGCATTTACCTGGCTGTTCTGGAATGGGGAGACCTACTGCCAGGATAGCCCTCCATATAATCTGGTACCCTTCCCTCCCTAGACACCCAGGACACCCACCCCACTCACGTGTGCATGCCACCTGGGGCCCTTCCCCAGGAGTTCTGTAGTGGCCACTCACACAGGTGCAGGCTGCGGCCCCCACAGACTTAGCTGTGCTGTGGGGAGGGCACTTGAGGCAGCTGGGGGTATCCATCTCAGTACGATAGAAATTGACAGGACAGGCTAAAGAGGAGGAACAGAAAGCCAACATCAGCTTCTTTGATCATTTCACTTTTGTAGGTTGGGGAGACTGAGCCACAATGGTGGCTGATCCATTGTTGACTAATCCGAAAGGATTGGACCACCAAGTTCTAGAGCTGGAAGGTATCTCAGAGGTAAGCTAGTTCAACTTCTACATGTTACAGATGAAAAAAAATCAAGGCATGAGGAGCTCAGGTGACTTGTCCAAGGTGACACAGGTAGTATATGTCAGAGGAAGGATTTGAACCCAGGTCCTCTGACTCCAGAGGCAGTCTTCTATCCACTGTACCAGGCTGTCTCCAAACCCCTCATTCTAACAGTCAAGGCCCAAGACACTTCTGGACTAGTGAAATGAGATTCTAGAGTCTAGAACATTATGTTCTAGAGTCTAGAACATGACCCCATTTCACTTGTCCAGAAGTAGCTCCCACTACTCTTTACCAAGTACCTTCCACTCAATGGACAGGTCAATGCCTGTCAAACCTGAAAGGTTCATTTCCTCCTTTTCTTGGCTTCTCCCCCATTAGATTGTGGGCTCCTTGAGAGCAGAGACATTTTTTTTTTTGCCTCTCTTTGTGTCCCAATGATTAGTGCAATGCATGATACATACATAGTAGGGCCACAATAAATGCTCGTTGACTTGCCTCTCCTACTTGGAAGGAATTTTCCCTCTTCTCTTCCTACCCAGAGCCTACATATCCTTTTGGAGGCAATTCAAGTCCCTCACTTTCCAAAAAGCATTCCTAGATTACATTCAGGCCTAGGGAGTTTACTCCCTCATTTTATAATTCTGTCAGCTCTTATAGGAAGCCCTTGGAGAAGAATGAATTTGTTTCATGTACAACTTTTCAGGAATAAAACTTTTCAATGAATGTACAGGCAGCTGGGCCTGGAGTTCTGAAGACCTGAATTCAACTCTGGCCTCATTTGCTAGCTGGGTGATCCTGGGCAAGTCATTAGCCTAAGTTTCCTAAGCTGTAATATGAACTGTATCTTTGCCAAGACAACCCCAAATGGGGTCGGGAAGAGCTGGACACAACTGAAACAACTCAACAACAACACTTAAATGTGACTCAGTGACCTAGAGGTCAACTTCTTGTTAGAGTTCCAGGAAAGTTAAATAAAGGATAGAAAAAGATCCTAATTTTAAAGTGATGATAGAAGAAAGACAGATGCTGGTATGTATCTTATTTTGTGAAGATTGTGCTCCTGAGGGGCATCTGGGTGGTGCAGTGAAGTCAGCAGGACTCGAGTTCAGATCTCACCTCAGACACTTAACACTCACTAGCTGTATTACCTTGGGCAGGTCACTTAACCCCAATTGCCCTGCCTTCCCCCCTCCAAAAAGCAAAAAAAAAAAAAATATATATATATATATATGTACATATTGTGCTGCTGAAGAGTTACGTTTTTATACATCTGGTTTTGTTTTCTCAAAGAGTAAATAATAATTTCAGAGGCTGCCTGGACTTCACTATATGACCTCTAAGTTTCCCAGTCCATTATTCTGATTAGTTGGTATGTCACGACCTCATAATTTTTAAAACATATCTCAACCCTCATAAGAGATGGAGGAGGTGATTATTAACAGGGCATGATTTTAATATCACTGATAATTCCCTTTTCCACCTAAGGCCCCAAATTTTACTGTCAGAATTTCATTCCTTTAGTTGAAGACTTTGATCTCTGTCCAAACGAAAACACCCCGAGAACGGTTAATTTGCTTTCAGTCATGTACGCCCAAGTATAAATGAGTTTAGAGGCAGTTAGATGACAAAATAGATGGAGCACCGGGCTTTGAGTCAGGAAGACCCGTTAAATCCAACCTCAGACATTTGCTAGCTATATAAATGTGGGCAAATCCCTTAACTTGTTTCTGTCTTAGTTCTGTAGTCTGTAAAGTGGGGATAATAATGGCACCTAACTTCCAGGGTTATCACGAAGGAAAAAAAATCAGATAATTTTTATAAAGTGTTTTGAAAACCTTAAAGTGATATAGAAATATTAGTCATCAAACTCCTGCTTCACCCTTACCCCACCACAAAAAGCAGAACAAAACACTGGTCTCTATAATGTGGAAAAGAGAGAAGTTCTAAGGGCACTGTACAGGGGCAAGACAGGGGGAGGGGATGGTGAAAGATCACCCAAAAGGGGAAAAGAGAGTAAATTCAGGAAGCTGAGTGTGCCAAAAACCCAAGTGTCTACTTCCCAGTTTTTGCCTCGGGTCAATAAAGCAGTAAGAACAAGAGCTTGGAGGTTGGAGCCAGCCAGTAAAGAGCTGTGAATGCCAGAAGGAGGAGTCTGGAATCTTCTTGCATCATCTGAAAGCCATTGGAAGTTTTTGAGCATTCCAGTGAGAAATCTGAAATCTGTGTTTTAGCAAGATTATGATGGTGTAGTAGAACATATAGGATAGCCTGGAAGGGGAAGATATTGGAAGCAGGGAGACCAGTTAATAGGGCATTACCATAGTCCTGAGATAGTCAGTAGGACTTCAATAGGATGGGCTTCTTTTCAGAGGGGGACTTAGTAACTGATTGGTGGTGGGGCAGGAAGGAATAAAGCATGAACCTAGGTAGTGGATAAAGGTCGAGACAGTCAGGAACACTTGGGTTTGATTCTTGCCTCACATCTATACTAGTTTATGATCAAGGGCAAATTACCTAACCTGAAACTCAGTTTCTTAAACTGTAAAACAGATAATAGCACTTACTTTACAGGGTTGTTAGGAGGATCAAATGAAATTTAAAAAAAAATTTTTTTTTTTTTTTGCTTTTTGGAGGGCAGTTGGAATTAAGTGACTTGCCCAAGGTCACACAGCTAGTTTTTTGTGTTAAGTGTCTGAGGCCGGATTTGAACTCAGGTACTCCTGACTCCAGGGCCGGTGCTCGATTCACTGC
>JAQQSW010002421.1:0-14964 GCA_028646575.1 Pseudocheirus occidentalis
AGAAGGTATATTCCTTTTTATCCCCATTCAATTTTCTCCAGAGGTCTACCATATCTATTTTCTCTACGATTCTCTTTACCTCCTTAACGTCTTTCTTGTTTATTTTGAGGTTAGATTTATCAGTCTCAGAGCAGGAGAGTTTAAAGTCCCCCACTAGTATAGTTTTGCTGTCTATTTCTTCCTCTAGCATCCTTAATTTCTCCTTTAGGAATGTATATGATGTATCACTTGGTGCATAAATGTTTAGTAATGGTATTGCCTCATTTTCAATGGTGCCTTTTAGCAGGATATAGTTTCCTCCCTTATCTCTTTTAATTAGATCTATTTTTGCTTTTGCTGTATCTGAGATATGGATTGCTACCCCTGCTTTTTTTTACTTTAGCTGAGGCATGATATATTTTACTCCAGCTTTTTACTATTACCCTGTGTGTATCCTTCTGTTTCAGATGTGTTTCTTGTAAACAACATATTATAGGATTATGGTTTTTAATCCATTCTGCTGTCTGCCTCCATTTTATGGGAGAGTTCATCCCATTCACATTCACAGTTATGATTACTATCTGTGTCTTTCCCTCCATCCTATTTCCTCCCCTGTTTATGCTTTTGTCTTTCCCCTTCTCCCTTCCCCTTCTTAAGAGTTTTCCTTTTGACTGCTGCCTCCCTCAGTATTCCCTTTTTATCAGCCCCACTCCCTTTTCTTACCCTTCTCCCTTACTACTTCTTCCCTCCCTCTAAACACCCCTCCTTTCTTGGCCCTTCCGCCCTCCTACTGCCTGTAGGATATGATCAATTTTATACTCAGTGTTGTATGTTATTTCTTCCTTGGACCAAGATTGATGAGAATAGATCTCATGCAATGCTGCTCTCCCTCCCTTCTTTTCCTCTATTATGATAAGTTTTATGTCCCTTCTTGATAGACTCCTATCTTTAACTGATTGTGTTACTCCCTCCTTGCACCAGAACCAGTGAGGGAAAAGCTCATATAGTTCTCATCTTCCTCCCTTTTCCCCCCTCTACTATATTGTTTCTATGCCTCTTTGTGTGGCATAATTTATCCTTTTATGCTTCATTCTTTCCTCTTCTTCCATTACAGTCCCTTAATAAGGATTTTTATCATCATTTTGCATAGTTTATACCCATAACTTCTATTTGTCTATATCCCTTTTAGATGTTGCCATAGGTATAGAATTCACAATATTAACATGTATCAGCTTCCCATATAGGGATGTAAATAGTTTGCTCTTGTTAAAAAAAACAAGTTATATGTGTGTATGTTTTTTCCTTATTTACCTGTCTGTGTTTCTCCTGGGTCTTGTAGTTGGAAGTTGAGTTTTCCATTGAGCTCTGGCTTTTTCATCAAGAAGGTCTGGAATTTTGTTATGTCACTGAATGACCATTTCCTTGTAAATAATTCTCAGTCTCACTGGATAGGTGATCTTTGGTTGTAGCCTGAGCTCTTTTGCCTTCTGAAAAATCATATTCCAGTTCCTCTGATCTTTCAATGTTGAAGCTGCCATATCTTGTGTGATCCTCACAGTGGTTCCATGATATCTGAATTCTTCCTTTCTGGCTGCTTGTAGTATTTTCTCCTTTACCTGATAGTTCTGGAGTTTGGCCACAACATTTCACAGACTTTTCAGTTTGAGATCTCTTTCAGGAGGTGTCTGGTGGATTCTCGCAATTTCTATTTTACCTTCTGGTTCTAGGATCTCAGGGCAGTTTTCCTTGATGAGCTCTTGGATGATATTGTCCAGGCTCATTTTTTCATCATGATTTTCTGATAGACCAATGATTTTCAGATTGTCTCTCCTGGATCTGTTTTCCAGTTTAGTTATTTTTCCATTGTGATATTTTACCTCTTTTTCTAATTTTTCAATCTTGATGTTTTGTTTGACTGATTCTTAGTTCCTCATAGAGTCATTGGATTCAATCTGGTTGATTCTAGTTTTTAGCCAATTATTCTCCTCAGTTAGTTTTTGAAGCTCCTTTTCCATATGCTCAGATTTCATTTTTAGTTCACACATTTTACTTTGTAAGGAGCTGTTCTCTTCATTGTAATGTTTTTTTAATTTCACAATTTTGTTTTGGTAAGAAGAGTTGGTTTTATCTTCTAAGATTTTATCTTCTATCATCTCTCTAAGATGGATTTCAAAGCTCTTTTTGAGCTCATCTAGGACTGCTTTCTGTGCCTGAGACCAGGTCATAGTCCTTGTTAAGGCTTCAGCCGCAGGTGTGGAGTCAATACTCTCTCCTTCTGAGTTTGATTCCTCCCTCTCACCATAATAGGATTCCAGAGTCTTTGTCTTTGTCTTTGTCTTTGTCTTTGTAGCCTGCTTTCCTCCCATTTTGAGGCAGGACCTTAGCCATGCCCTTCCTCCGGGGTTCCTAAGCTTTTACTGCTCAATATTTTTCTCTGGGGCAATAATTACTGTGTTTTGGGGTTAGATGGGGGGGGAGGGGAGGAATGGAGCAGCCAGGGTTCAGTCTGTCATCTTGGTCCCTGGAAGTTCATCTAGGGGCTTTTTAAATTTCCAGGCGGTAGTCCTGAAAATAACTACTGCCCCTTCCGTCAGCTCTCCCTTTGTCTCTTACCCAGCTCAGTTCGTTTCCAGCCCAGGTGATAGACCTGGGAGTGGCCTTTGTGGTTGGTGGGTCAGCAGGCCATGTCCAATGATGACCTCTCCCTGTGGGTCTCTGAGACTGGTGTGGTCTAGTTTCATGTGGAAAACCAATGAATGTGTGTAAAATTAAGAAATGAAAGGTTGTCTGTTTCAGGCCTGATAAAGGAGCCTGGATTTCAAGTCAGAATATTGGGGCTCAAACCTCAGTTCTGCCTCTGACTAGAGGGGTGACTTTGGGTAGGCCACCGCAATTCTGTAGGCCTTCGTTTTCTCATCTGTAAAACAAGAGGTTGAACCAAATAGCTTCTAAGTTCCATTGGCAGTTTGAGAACCCAGATCTAACCTAAGTTACATCAGTAATGTAAGGTCTCCTGCTTGGCATATACAAGCTTGCCACTACATCGTTTTTGCTACTATGATTGGAATACCAACAGCTCTCGGGAGCACCCTATGGATTTGACAGGCACACGAAGAATGATTTCATTTGCTTCAGTTATTCCATGGGGAGTCAGCTGCTATAGTGGAAGGGTAATGAAGCAGAAGAGACCCTCAGTAGGTTGCCAGCCTCAGGGCTGATGGGCAAAGGAACCCAAGCTCCTAATTAACTGAGGTAGAATTCCAGAGGCTACAATGATCTACCAAGAATTCTCAGTAAACAGTCCAAGGCTTTTACTAAGTGCCTACTGTGTGAGACTCTAAATTCAAACACTTTTAGTCCTGTTTGTTTAGCAGATATATAGGGGAGAAAAACTCTGAGACAGAACTGAAGGGACTCACACTATTAGAACTTGCTGGAAGCCAAAGAGCATTGCAGAATAGAGCAGGAGGAGAAGGCCACATACAAGTGTCTGACACAAATAAGTGGCCCACACTGAGTTCAATATTTTTTTGCAAACTATTTGCATGTTACTTCATTTCAGACCGACTTTAACTTAAAATGCTAAGATTGTTCTAGATTTTGGCAAAGCTCTCTCTAGAACACGCTCACAGGGTAATGGATTGAGAATTGGGGGCATTTAAAGATCAACTTTCTCTTTGGTAAAATAAAAGTCTAGGAGAAGGAGATCTTTAAACGCCCCCAATTCTGAATTTTATTTTAGACTTTTATTTTACAAAAGAGAAAATTGAGGTACAGTGACTTGCCCAAGGTCATAGGTAGAAAGGGGCAGTTGGTATTAAACCCAAGTAGTAAGACTACAATGCCAGCTCATGTAGCTTCTGCTACACTGCCCTGTTTCCCAAACTAGAGGGAGTTAGATGCTGATTGAGTGTCCACAAGGGTTATCCTCTGGAAAGATTATTGGGAAGAGTGAGAGAAATAACATAATGCTGGTGAATCATTGAGCAGACCAGGCTATATTTGGGAGAGAGCTTGGGAGGAATGCGGACAGAGGGGTCAGGTGACCTGGCATGAGTCATACGTTAGCAGTGGTACCCATAGGGTTGGGAGTCCTGGGCTGTCCTCTGCTCTGGTCATACTTGCGGCCAGTGTGGGATATCCACAGGGGTTCAGGGTCATGGCCCCTGCTACAGTTGCTGTAGAAACCAGTTGGTTTCTGTGGCATGTCTGGATATGTCCCCATCCGCAATAGTTACTAACCCTATGATTCTAAGACTCTATGAGTTTTAGTTTCTTCATCTGTGCAATGGATATAACAACAATACCTTCTTCATAGGATGGTTGTGACAATTAGATGGTGTCAGAAAGCCCTTTGCAGACTGTAAAGCTCTATTGAAATGGTAGCTACAACTATTGTATTCTCCCACCTACTTCACAGGGTCGTGGAAAGCCAATGAGATGATGTCCCAAAAGTCCAGTGCAAACCTTAGAGGCCCTCATTAATGTCAACTCTTCTTGGACCTGCTCATGGCTGGGGAGCCCGTAGCAACAGAAACAAATGAAGAGCGGAGCCCGTCCTTTCATTATGTAGACGACATTTGGTGGCTCCTGTGTATTTATCACTCATATTAAAAAAACACTCGATTTTAATGTTGGAAGTATAGGGGGAAAGGATGTCTCTTTGGTGATTCCTGCAAATCTTATTTATTTGTTGCTGTTCTGTGCCATCAATAAGGAGGGTAGGTTATGATCTTCCCAGCCCCTTCTAGTGGCTGCTGGGATTTCTTGGTTATCCAGACAAATTAGCTTCTGCATTACAAACTCAGGTCACTGTATTTCATCCCCCTCCCATTTTGTGAGCATTAAACATACTTACACAGCTGATGGTTCACTTGATCCCCAGTTACTTGCCTTTTTTTTCTTTCCTTCGCAGGTTATTCTTCCCTGTAGGAATTAAGAAAACACCGCTGAGAATGAAAATGTCCCTTAATTAATTATGCAAATTTTTCACTTCTCCCAATTCCTACATTACTGTTCCTCCTGTCTCTGTAAAACATCTCAGAGCCGGTAGGTGCTTATTTTTTTCTCCAGTTTATTAGCCCCTTCTTTGCTTCTCAATTTGGCAGAAACTACCCTGCAATGCCAACGTACACCCAGTGGATTTTGAAATGTGTGCCTCTTCTATGAAAATAAAAATCTTGTAAATGATGAAATAAATCTTCCTAAATAAACTTCCTCTAGACCAGGAAGGAATTAGCAATGGATGATGGGAGATACTGAACTGGGGAATTCTGAGGTATACAGGAGGGAGTCTGAGACAGCTCTTGGCCAGTTCTTTCATCCATTTGTATCCTGGAGATGGAAAAGAGTCATTAACTGTTTTGCAATTTGAGAAACAACACTCATGAATCATCTATCTTCTAATTAATGAAGTCACAAATATGGGCACGTCATGTGACTGACTCCTGTTGTGGGGTGCTGAGAGGATGTCTGAGGAGGAGGAGGCCCTGATAGGGTCCATGGGATGGGATGGTAAGAAACCTATTGTTAACATGGTGGAAAGCTACTTGTGCTTTGATATCTCCCCTGATTTGTGATCTCCAGCAGAATGTAAGGGCATTGAGGGAAGGGAGCATTTGGTAACCTAGACCGTATAACTATTTAATATATTTTCATTATAATCTGGAGTTCCGTTCCTTCTACTCCCACTGGCTATATTCAGCCTACCAATGCATTAAAGGATTGTTACGTGTGTTTTAAAACATTACCTGTCATCTGATAGTTCACCTCCTCATCCTTCCAATCTACTCAGCTATCTACCCAGGTGATTTCCACGTCTTCCTTCCTCTGATGATCTGATTCTTCCCTGGATCTCCATAGCCAGGATCTAAGACCCTGAATCTCCATAGCCAGGTCTTCCAAAGGCTAAGTCCCAAGTTGCTAAAGAAGTTAATTCCCTCATCCTTGGAGCTCCTGCCCTAGATCCAATCAAGTTGCCTGGTGACTGAGTTTTTTTTGTTGTTGTTGTTGTTGTTCCTCCTTTGTTTTCCAAGAGGACCAATGGTATCACAGGGGGATGTCTTGACTTGTAAGGGAAGTGGATTTAAATGAGGCAGAGCTACACAGTCACCAGTCTCACTCTCGCAGAGTTCTCAAAATCCAGTGGCAAGACAAAAGTCAAGAAGACAGGTGATGGTCCAGGATGCAGTGGATTATTTTGGTGTCTTCCATGACATCTGACCAAGCTCTAAGAGTTCCACAGAACCTGCTGTCTTCTTGGCCTTTGGAATAAATTTTTCTCATCCATCCATTTTGCCAGAGAAGTCTTCACATGCTTGAGGGTAGATAACCTCTCTTAACTCATCAACGGGTAGGGGGGCTACTAGTTACCCTTAACCTGGCTTAGTCTATCTGCCAAGATGGTTTACCAGACTGGCTGCTGGGCCAACCCTCACACCAGGGATGTTAGAATTTTCATATACCCCTACCCACCACCATCTAGCTGGTCTAGATACCAGACCACACCTTGATTTCACATTCCACCCACTCTTACCCTATCCATGCCTTCTCTCCATTTTATAGGGGGGAAGCCTGTAAAGCTGAAGCCCAGAAAGCTTAAAAGGTCTGCCTGAAGTTCTGCATAATAAGAAGCAGAGTCAGTAGTTGTACCCAGATCGTATGACTTCAAACCCCTCACTTGTTCCATGACTCCACATCCCTGAGTGCCTAGATCTGCCTCTGCCTTTGGGTAGGGGGAGCGGTAGGAGCAAAGGATATCATCCTGTCCCTGAAAGGTTCTTGGGAGAACTGAAGAAGAGATTAAAAATAGTCTTAATCCCTTTGAGTGGGAGCATCTACTGACACCAAAATTGATGTAGTTGGAAAAAGTACATCTGCCCCAGGGAAATGCCAGTTATATAGAGATTTTGAAGAGAGTAAGTTCTTGGGGATTAAAAAAAATAAACTAAATGAGTTTTCTTGAGAGAGGGCCCTGGTAAAGATCAATATCCCAGAGGTGAAAGTGTAGGGAACGCATTAACCAAGGAGGAAGCTTCTTTCAACACAAACAATTGTAATTTCCATATATTTAGAACTAGAAAGAAGGTGAGGTTCCCCCTCCCCAAGGATTTTTGTGGTCTGAAAGACTTTTTTTCACTAGTATAAATAATGTGCTCCTACTCCATCTGAGCTGAAAATCCCTTTTCTAATCTCCTTTCTGATTGAGAAATGATAGAGTGGATTTGTAAAGAAACATGTGCTTCTCTGCCAGCTGCCCTTTTGGGTGGGGCACTTCAGGAAAGGCATGGATACGACCAGCCACCAAGAAGCATATTTTTGTTCTTGGAGTTATATCAGTATCTCTCGTTTTTGTATCACCTTTACTTCTGAGAACACATCACTTGTGTTCTCTTATGCAGTGATCAAGCTCTTGCATCAAAGAACAGAAGAGAAAGAAGATAGGGGCCAGCAGTTAAGCAAAGGCAAGTAACATTCACAGAAGCTGAGTATTGTTCTCCACTTTCACAAAGAAGGGAGGGAAGTGCATCTTTTTTCCAACCCTTTTCAGGAACCTAGTTCGTTCATCCTAATCACATAACGTCAGAACCAGCAGGGTCATGCAGTGGCACAGTACATGGCACTTTGGATCTGAGATCAAACCCAGTCTCAGACACTTAGTAACTTTGTGACTTTGGGCAAATCTTTTAATGACTGTATGCCTAAGTTTCCCCAACTTTAAAATGGAGCTACTAACAGCACTACATCAGGGGTTATTATGAAGATTAAAAGAGATAACATTTGTAACGCGATTTGCCAACTCTAAACCCTAAAAACCTATGTACACATTAGCAATTGTTATTTCATATTTATTCTTTTTCTTTACAATATATTGGTCATTGAATAGACAGAATTGTTTTCCTTCTGCTTACTTCTATTTTCTTCAGTCCATGTCAGCCTTCCTATGCTTCTATATCTTTTCTTAAAGAACAGTAACACTTCATTGCTTCTGTATAGCACAGCATGTTTAAGCCAGTCCTTGGCTGATTGGCATCTATTTTGTTTCCAATTCGCCATTGTGACACCCATTGCTACTGTGCTTACTTGGCTGAATATGAGATCTCTCTCTCTCTCTTTGATCTTCTTAAGATAAAGCTCTAGCAATGGGATCTCTGGGTCAAAGGGAGGGAAATTTTGAAGCACTTCTTAAAAGCCTAAGTCCAAGCTACTTTCCAGAATGGTGGTTCATGGTTCATGAACCAATGGTTCATGGATCCAGAAGCTACATCTTCCCACAGCCTCTCCAACATAAATTACTTGCATCTTTGGTCATCTTTTCCAATTTGTTGGGCATGAAGTGAAATCTTTGAGTCATTTGCCTTTTTATTTTTAATTTGGAGCAACCTTTTGTGTAATTCAAGAAAGACTTTTGGGGTGGCTAGGTGTCTCAGTGAATAGAGCACTGACCCTGGAGACAGGAAGACCTGAGTTCAAATCTGGGCTCAGACACTTAAGACTAGCTGTTTGACCTTGGGTAAGTCACTTAACCTCAATTTCCTTTCCTTATCCCCAACAGAAAAAAAAAAGATCCTTGATTTCTTCCATGTGGATCCTTCACATCATCTGTGGTGGGTTCCTACCTTCTTACCCAAGTGATTTTATTCTTCAGAGAGGGGCCAGCAGTGGTCTGGTTGGAAGCTTCTTCAGCTTCATTTGTTTGTTTATCTTTTTTTCCCCTTAGCATGTCCCAGGACCAACCCACCACTAGAAGACACAGTACTTGAGGTATATAACAATGATTTTAAAAGAACAGACATGAGCATTTCCCCTATCTACTCTCATAGATCTTGAAGTGAAGGAAACAAGTATTAAACCTTAAAATGCTACAGGAGTAGAAGTAGTCACTGCTTTGTTATCGTTGCTATACTTTAAAGGCATTCTCATTTTACCTGAAGATGAAGCCTTTTTGAATGTAAGCCAAAGAAATGAAACTCTAATTAAAGAATTAGGAATCTGGGGATGGGGGAAGGCTTAGAAGAAATTATTGCAGGGAGGTTCCCAATCTTTCTAATTATACCATTTAGGTGACCATATCCTTAGTCTATCCCTGACCCTATAATCTCCAGGTACCACCATATGCGAGCCTCAGTATAGGTGTGCTCAGCTCATGTGTTCTCTGAGGGATGGGCACTGTTGAGAGGGCTATGTTGAGGATGGGGGCACCGAAAACATTCTCCTGAATTCAAAGGGGAAAACAATGTCTAAATAAGAGGGCAAATGATATTTAAATGGCAGCAGTTAGCAATCAAATGAGGAAAAGGACAACACAAAAGCAAAGAATCATAGAAAAATATGAAGGACAAGTTCATCACACAGTAGATAAAGCTTTGGACTTGGACTTAGTTGTAAGCTCCTTGAAGGCAGGGACTAGGGTGTTGTTTAAACTCTTTTTTCCCACTGTGTGTGTGTGTGTGTGTGTATGCAAAAGACATTTCACCTCTCTAAAACAAAGTATTTTCATTTGTAAAATTGGGATAATAATAGGGTTGTTCTAAGCATCAAATGAGATAATGTTGCATGTGATATGATAATGTGATGTATTCTGCAAACTTTAAAGCACTATAATATGAGTAATTATTATTGTTGTTGTTGTTATCATTATAAACAGACTGATGAAGGTATAGAAAGGTATAAAAGGTTCTTCAACTTGGAGAAATAAAGGCCCTGGCAGCAGAGAAAAGAGCTGGTTAAATACTCAAGAGCATGCTCTGGCAATTGAGAATTAAGTTGTGGAGTAAAGCAAACCCTAGAAATCCAGCTGAGCATCATACTCAGTGAAGATGCCATACTGAAAAGGAACTACAGAGAAACAAAGGACTCTAGCCCATATATCAGGAATTGTGAGTTGACTTTAAAATATATTTAAGCCCAATATTCCCATGGGTGCTGTGTATTTGTTCAAGAGTACACCTCTCTTCCACAATTGGGGGAAAGTTTGAAACTATTGCTTTCACTATACCATCTTTATAAATAAATGCCTTTGCTTTTAAAAAAATTGGGTCTATGAGTTTGTTTGTGATGGAATGCACATTGGTGGGGACCTTGTAAGATAGACAAAGAGACAGATAGACAAACAGACACACACACAGAGATATATCTAATAGGCTCCAGGGTTGCCCCTAGAACTCAAGGCAGTAGCAGCACCCTGGGGAATCAACTATTGAATATGAGTCTAAATTTCACAGAAGGAGTGTTACTTATTATGATCAAATATTTTGTTTTGAAAAACTAATATTTATGCAAATTAAAGGTGAAATATAGAATGTTATATATACATATATGTATATGATATATTTGAAAACTGTTTCAGATGAGTTTATTTCTAGACTCTTCTTACCTTCTATGCATATTCCTAAATGGGAAAAGGATCTCCATTCTACCTTTTCTTTACTTGAAAGGAAAAAAAATGAAAGCCAAGACTGAATCTTTCAACACAGAAATTTTGTGGAACAGAATTTGCTGAGACTCTGAGTTGACAGGTTAATATTTTGGGCAAGGCATCCATAGCCACCTAGAGAGAACATACATGGGACAACCCTCCTTCCCCTTAAACATCTCTCTAACCTTTATGGCTCAGTCCAGAAATTCCATCATTATACCTTGATTCCTTTGGCTTCAGACTTTGACCCCACTGACTCACAAAAATCACCAGTTTATACTGGTCCATTGCTCATATTTTAGTACCAATGAGCTTATTAAGGGAACAGGCTTTACTAGAAAACAAAGTGGGCAGAATTGGAAAGCACTGGGCACTTTTGCTCAGTAAGTAACATGCAAGGGCATTTTTGGAACCTCACTTAGATCAGGTTGGCAGCTACCTTTACTCTCTTGCAGGGTTTCCCAAATCATGAACCACAAAAAACTATGAGAAAATTTTGATGCTAGATTTTTTTCATTCTAAAATTTTTCATGTAAAATTTGTGTACATTTATTATGCATGATAACTGTTCATCATGAGAATGGCCTCATTTACTCCTCTTTTGTTTCTTTTATTATTTGGGTATTCCCTAATTCCAGAACTCTGACACTAGTAGGTATCAATTCTGCATGTGTCTGGATGTAACTGATAACAAAACCTCCCAATTCCTTGGCACTTAGAAGCAAGGAGAGTCCTTTCCTCACAGCAGGTCAATGAGGCAGGCAGAACAAATATCATTATCACCCCCATTTTACAAAGCTTGCTCCCTACCACACAGCTCCTAAATACCGGAAGAGGGAGTCAGATTCCTTGACTCCAAGACCAGCAGCACTCTATTCATTGTGTCACCAGGTTCTGGACTGAAGCCTACAAATGTTCTGGGGCCAAGTCATCTTGGGAGAAAATGCTCCAATTCATCATTGAATTCTTGGCACAACATAGGCTAGGATATGATACATATCCTAGAGGCTAGGATACATAGGATATATAAAGGATTCTAGAGGGATCTTGTTGTTGTTGTTCTTGTTGTTGGGTTATTTTATTGTGTCCCACTATTTGTGATCCCATTTAGGATTTTCTTGGCAAAAATACTGGAGTGCTTTGCCATTTTCTCCTTTAGTTCATTTTACAAATGAGGAAACTGAGGCAGAGAAGGTTAAATGACTTGCCTAAGATCATACAGCTAGTATCTAAGGCCAGATTTGAACTCATAAAAATGAGTGTTCCTGACTCTGGACCTGTCACTCTATCCACTGCAGTGCTACCTAGCTGCTAGAAGGAGCTTAAGGATCAACAAGTCCAGGTACTTCATTTTGCACGCTGGAGAAGAAAGGCCTAGACAGGGTAACTTGCTCAAGATCCCCATGTAATGAAAGCAGCACAGAATGGAATTAAGGGACCTGTTTATTTTTTTAAGACTTATAGGATAGGGGCGGCTAGGCGGCGCAGTGAATAGAGCACCGGCCCTGGAATCAGGAGTACCTGAGTTCAAATCCGGCCTCAGACACTTAGCACAAAAACTAGCCGTGTGACCTTGGGCAAGTCACTTAACCCCAACTGCCCTCCAAAAAAAAAAAAAGCAAAAAAAAAAAAGACTTATAGGATCTCAGCCTTTTAGTTAGAAGGGACCCTTGAGGCCATTTAATATAAGATGAGAAGAATAAGAGCAAACAAAACACATCTCAGTATTTGTGGATAAAAAAAATAATCTATCTTCAATAGCTCAATACTATTGAGTACATGTGAACAAGCAGGAAAAAAAATTAGTCATCATGGTCAACCCCAACCCCAAATGTTTGCAATTAATACTTAAATATCAACTAATCAATCATTAAGCATTTATTAAATACCAGGAACTGAGATCTTTTTGCCAAAATAATCATTTCAAATCCACATTTTTATCTTTATTATTTTTATATCTTCTCTAATAGTCCTCCAAACCCTATCATGAATCACACTTCTCTCAAGAATGTCACATTCAATCTGAGATCAATCCCTCTTTACATTTTTTAATCTGTCTCTCTCACTATTGCCCTGCCCCCTCTGAGCAAATTTTTAAAATGAAAAATCCTCAGTACATAAATGCATAGTCAGCCAAAACATATTTCTACACTGGCCATTTTGAAAAACTGTCTATTAAGGCCTTTTAAGCTCACTGTCTTTCTGAGGGGTGTTGAATGCCCGGTTTCATCTTTATTCTGTTGGATTTGTGGTTTATCACTGTATTGATCAGGATCTCCAGTCATTTAAAGCTGTGTTTCTCAATGATATTATTATCATTGTGTACCTTGTTCCCCTAGCTCAATTTACCTTACTCTGTATCAGTTCATGGTGGTTTTTCCAGGTTTCTCTAAACCTGTCCATTAGGTCATTTCTTATGGTACAAGACTATTCCATCATATACACATGTAGCAGCAAGCACCCTAGCATACCCAGGATGGAGGCTAGCACAGGTTCTTAGATTTGCTTTTCTAAAGGAGAGAAGCTCAAAATGGGTTAGCAATCTTACTTTAATCAATCAAACATATATCATTTACCTAGTTAAGGGGAAAAATTCAGCACCCTGAACTCAGAGAATACAAACAGAAGTTACAAGAGAAAATAACACAATTAAGCAGACAGGGCTTCCAGCTGTCTGACCATTACATCCATACCTAGTTAGTGACCAGAGAGGGAAGCACCAACATCTGGGTTTTCAAAGCTGGGGGGGCTCAACAGCTGCCCAGAGTCTCATCTGGCCAAATCACACAGTTCTTCCCAAAGTGAGCCCCAAAGCAAAACCTCACATCAGGGTATATACAGCCTTTTCCGTGGTCAGAGAATGTCACAACCCTCTTGACCCACTGCCCAATCATGAATTAACAAGGTGTGGGCATTCCTGAAAAAAAACAAACCTCCTCCCACAGGTTCCATGTGATTACATTGAGCCTATTGGGGGCAGCATATATTTTCAAATCAAGGAAGGTTCTCAAATTCACTAAGTGAATCAATGGCCAAGGGGCAGGGAAGATCTTCAGATTCCCATTACAACACACACTGCAATTTGCTTAGAAATTCCCTGATAGGAGGATAATTCTTTGTTTTCCAAAGTCTGGCTACCACAAAACGAGCTAGATGTTGGGAATATACAGACAAAAATGTCCCTGAAAGAATTTATATTCTTCAGGAGGAGACAGTTTTGGCACATACAAGTAAATATAAAACACATGCAAAGTACATATGAAGTAATTTTCCAAGGGAAAGGGGGATCAGGGCAAGCCTCAGGTCAAAGGTGGCATTTAAATGATCAAAATAGATTCAAAACTCAGAAATTGATGATATAACATAAATCAATAAAAATACAATATCATTTGCAGCAAGAGTAAGTCAGTCATGCACAAACTCACCGAAGAGGGAGAAAAGGACTTGATCTTGGGTGAAAGGACTAGGCATGTGTACAACTTTCCATGCTACAGGTATCATACATAGTGTAAACAGTTTATATGGCCACACCTCTGTTGGCTGTAGTTAGGCTTACCTTTACCACTAGGGGTCTCCACAGCAGCTACCATTGAAATAAGCATTTACTGCATCCAGCCCTTGGTTACTCCCTTCATCCTAGGTTGGCTGTTTCTGAAGCTTAAGGGACTCTTTAGATCTTAGACCCCTAATTTGTGGTTGACCCAGCCACACAAGTAGATTTGCAGCTGAAGCTACTCCTTATGGTGGCTGTTACTGGTTGTCATAATACTTCTTTATCCCGACTCCACCCTACTTTGAAAGCAATGGACTGTCTTATTTTTGCATTCAATTGTTCTTTCTCTTCAGAGTTACTGATCTAATCCAGAATAGGCAAAGGTCTTTGGGAATTGAGGGGATGAGAGCATTTGAGATTAAAGAACAGAGAAAAAAATGTATCTGGGAAAAGATAGGTGGACGTTGGGAATTTAAAGAGAAACTGATCATTTCTCAGAATAAGGTGTAAGATTTTTTCTTTATTAAAAATTTATTGGGGGGCGGAGCCAAGATGGTGGTGTAGAAGCAGCAAGGTCCTGCAGCTTCCACACTGCCACCCTAAACACCCATAAAATATGAGCCCAGACAAAGTCTAAGAAAGTCTAGGACTCTCAGACTCACAAAAATACAGAGAACACAGCTCTCGCTGCCTTCAGCTCGGCAGCAGGGGCTCAGCGAGGCACCCAGATCGGAGGCTGGAACAGCCGGAAGCCTAGACCACGGCCAGGCCAGGCCCAGGCGGTGGGAAGGAGCTGAGCCGAGCCCTGCAGCCAGCCTGCTGCGGTTCTACAGCCTCCAGCACCTCCACATCTGCCAAAGCGTGAGGAGCAGGACAGAGACGGGCACTGCAGCGAGCAGAGACCCAGCCAGCCCAAAACCGCAGCTGCGGCCAGGCAAGACCTCAGGGTGGCCAGGAGGAGCCGAGGAGCCTCCCAAGCCGCAGCTTGAGTCTACTTCAAAGAAAATCTAAAGCACCCGCCTAAAGGGATCTTTAAATCTTCAGACATGGTTAGTGAAAGTGAAACTTTGAAAAT
>JAQQSW010002422.1:0-14964 GCA_028646575.1 Pseudocheirus occidentalis
GTTGGAGTTGCGGGACCCTGCTGCTTCTATGCTGCCATCTTGGTTCCGCCCCCAGAAGTCTCTTCTAGCTCATTTGACAGATGAGGAAACTGAGATGCCTTTAGTGTTCCCCCCAAAAGAGAAATACTGGAATGGAAGGATTTAGGAAAAAGATATGGGTGGTCAGTAGGAGCAACCTTTCACGTATTTTCTTATACCTAGTACAACTTAGACAGCTGGGTATCACCAAGTGTAGAACACTGGATCTGGAATAAGGAAGATTTGAGTCAAATGTGACCTCACACACTTCCTGAGTGACCCTAGGCAAGTCACTTAACCTCTGTCTCATTTGTAAAATGGAGATAATGATAGCATTTACCTCCCAGGGTTGTTGTGAGGATAAAATGAGATCATTTTTGCAAAATGCTTTGTAAACCTTAAGGTGTTATATAAATGCTATTATCATTTTCATTATTATTATTATTATTATTATATCATATACTATAAAATTAAAAGGGACCTTACAAATCATTTGGACCAGTACTCTCATTGCACAGATAAAGAAATGGAAACCCACAAAATTTTAAGGGACAGTACCTAGGCCAACGAATAATCTTTTCACCACACAACAGGCATCATATAAAGACTGAGACTTAATTTGGTTTTCGAGTATTATTCACAGACTGATGATTTTGAAAAAGGAAAAAAATCTGTCATTTTCCCCTTGTTCCTCTTCCAGGTTCCTGCTCCTTTTCAGTCTGGATTCCAAAGGCTACTAGGATAAAATGGAAGGATTTCATTCAATAGGGAGGGACCACAAATATAAGGTTTATGTATTTGTACTACCTACCTCCTAGTAGGAAGAGTACAAGATCTGGAGCCAAGAAAACCTAGGTTTGAATTGCATCCCAGACATTTACCAGCTGTGTGACCCTAGGCAAGGCAATTTGCTTTTCTGTGCCGGTTTCTTCACCTCTTAAATAAAGGTTTTGGACTAAATGACCTCTAAAGGTCCTTCTAGTTCTAAAATCTATGATCTTAGTATCTATGAAGATAGATTGTAAATAGAAACGACTGTCTTTTGGGAAATGTGAGATGGAACTTGGCACTGGACTGGGTCATTCTATTTCCTGTTTAACAGGGAAGAATTCACTGTAGGAGATAGTTTTTATCTTGAATGCTGAATGAGGCACGGATTTTTACACATGGCCAATGTGTGTACTTATTTCACTTTACTGCACTTATATTACAAGGAAGAGTTCTACTGAGGTGGTGTGTCAGAATGTCACAATGTCACAAAACATCCTTGAGAAATGACAAGGAGGTATCATTGTGCTGTGGGGAAGAGACAATTTTCTGAATCCTAGAGAGTGAGATTATGCCTTCCTGAGGTTGTGTCCCAAAAAGACCCCCATGGACAGACAAATTCACTTTACCAAGTTTAGCCAAGTTACCAAGACAGCAAATTTCAAATAAGGTAAAAATGATGACATCTCAAGAAACTCAAACTCATACTGCCAAAGGCAAGGTATATCAACGAATTCATCCAGCTTTGTCTTGGAAGGCCAGAGAATTGTTAATAATCATACTCCAAAAGAGTTGGGCATAAAGAAGATGTGATTGAAGTTTATCATGAACAGACAAGGAGTCATTCAACAGTTTAGATATCCTGTTTTTTTCTTTTCCATTAAACCTTTCCTATTTTTAAACAATAGTTCTTTTGTAATGTGGTATTTGAAACTGGCACCTATCTCTGGGAGTCTTACTTTCAAAGTCTGGTATTTTCATTTCTGGTGCTATTCTGGTAGGCTATCATTTGTTTTCATTTTGCTGAACTCTTGTGATTGAATCTCAGCCCCCTTACTACTTCCTTGTCATCATTGTTGTTTTTTTAATATGCATATGCATGTCACTAGAACTGTGCATTGCAGAATCAATGGTGATAAAATCTTCCAGAGTGTTTTAAATGACTTTCCTATTGACCCTGGAATTCTGTTCTATGATGCCTTCACTTCTGGATTATAACTTTCAGCAGATGATGAAAGCTTTTCAGAGAACTGAACTGTGAAAAAATGATGTTTCCTTCATTTGAAGCTATTTTAAAATATAAATCCAATGGTCTGGAGCAGAAAGGAATATCACGCTAGAAACGGAGATGATAGATGAGGTTACAGTCATGACTAATTCTAGAAATGTTTTCCCAAAGACAGAATTCATTTTAAGATTTAAAATCTTACCAGAAGTTTGCAGAAAAGTTACTAATTTTCTGTTAGCAATTAATAAAGGTATTGATGAAGAAATGTATGGGGCAGCCCAGTGCTAACTTTTGACTTCTGTTGTACTTACTGACCTGAGAATGGACATTGCCTTCATTAAAATAAACAAAATATATTGAAAATAAGAAAGAAGTGGGAACGAGGAAGAGAGAAGAGGAAAGTCTGGATAAAATATTTTTAAAAGAAGAAAAAGAATTTGAGGGAAAATTAAAATAAAGCTATACCACTCTTCTCCCCACAACAATCAAGAAGCTTCCAGATTGGTTAAGAGTAAGCAGCAGAGAGTTTTAAAGGAGGCAGAGCAGACCTCAGGGTATGGAATATTTGAGGTGAAATTCTGTCTCTGATTCTGCTAGCTTTGTGACCCTGGGCAAGTAGTCTAATGTCTAAGTGCCTCAGATAAATACCTGAGGCTATAATTTGCAGAACAGTTGCAAAAACTACTTTTGGCAAAGTACATTTACTCACCAAGAGTTCCCTGTACCTGAAAAATCAGGAAAGAAAGAGAGAAGGGAGGGAGGGAGGAAGGAAGGAAGGAAGGAAGGAAGGAAGGAAGGAAGGAAGGAAGGAAGGAAGGAAGGAAGGAAGGAAGGGAGGAAGGAAGGGAGGAAGGAAGGAAGGAAGGAAGGAAGGGAGGGAGGGAGGAAGGAAGGAAAGAAGGAAGGGAGGGAGGAAGGTAAGAAGGAAGGAAGGATCTGAGTCATCTGCATTATGAGGAAAATCGAATTTATGGGAGCTGATGTGATCAGTAAATGTGCCCAGGTGAGTGAAATACACATTTGAGTTGGGGAGGGGAGGTTCTGTACAAAATAGCACATTGAGAGGTACAGAGGGTAGGCCATGATGGAAGTAGACATTATGACCCCTAACTTACAGAGAGTCATGAGAATCAAGCTAGGCTTGATAAAATAGGTTGAATGTTTAATTACTATTTAGTCTGTGATGGTGACTAGAATCTTTTTTGTGTGTATCTTATCACCTTACAGTAGCATATTATTTCTTTTTTTAATAGTATTTTATTTTTTCCAGTTACACGTAAAGACTTTCTACCATTCACTTTTAAATAAAATTTTGAGTCTCAGTTTTCTCCCTCCCTCTTTCCTTTCCCTCCTCCCTAAGATGGTAAGCAACTTTATGTAGGTTATATACATGCAATCACATAAAACATACTTCCATATTAGTCATGTTGTTAAAGAAGAAACAGAACAAAAAGAAAAAATATGAAAAATAAACAAAGTGAAAATACAGTCTTCAGATTTCATCAGTTCTTTCTCTGGATAAGAATAGCATTTTCCATCATGAATCTTTTGGAATTGTCTTGAATCATTGCATTGCTGAGAAGAGCTAAGTCATTCATAGCTGATCACAGCACAATGTTGCTGTTACTGTGTACAATGTTCTCCTCCTGGTTCTGCTCACTTCACTTTGTATCAGTTCATGTAAGTCTTTCCAAGTTTTTGTGAAATCTGCCTGTTCATCACTTTTTTTTTTTTTTTTGCTTTTTGGAGGGGAGAAAGCAGGATAATTGGGGTTAAGTGACTTGCCCAAGGTCACATAGCTAGTGTTAAGTGTCGGGGGCTGGATTTGAACTCAGGTCCTCCTGACTCCAGGGCCAGTGCTCTATTCACTGTGCCACCTAGTTGACCCTTGTTTATCATCCCCATTCCAGTCATATACCACAACTTGTTCAGTCATTTATTGATTGACAGGTAGCATATTATTTCTGAATCAGCTCATTGATTCTGGAATCAGAGGATCTGGATTCAAATGATATCTTTATATTATTTGAAAGGTCATATAGATCATATTCTCCACGGGGACATATCACTTAACCTACCTAGGCCTCAGTTTTCTCATATGCAAAATTAGAAGTTTGGAATAGATGATTTCCAGCTCTAGATCTAAAATCCTATGATGTTGGGTTTTTTTTCAATATGAATAAACCTTACAAAATATACCATTATGGCCTAGAATGGCCGATGCCAGAGTTAAGAAAGGAAAGCAATGGGTACTAGACTAAACACCAAGGAATCAGGGTCAGAAGGGAAAAATGTATCTAGGGAACTGAGTGTGACAAATCTCCAATTCAATTCAATTCAATTCAATCTGATCCAAAGATCTGAGCACTTGTAATATGTAAAGTGCTAGGCACAACAAAAAAGACATAACCAAAAATAATCCCTGCCCTCAAGAAGCTTACATTTTCCTTGGGAGAAATAACATGTAAACAGATACATTTATCCTATACAAGATCACTTGAGGAAAGAAAGGGTATTAACAACTAAGGAACTCAGGAATGGCTTCCTAGAGGAAATAGCAAATGGGATGAATCTTGAAGGAAGAGACTGGAGGTGAAAATGGAAATGGAGGTGAAAAGGAAATCTATTTCAGGCATGGGGGACAGTTTGTGCAAAGGCCTTCATAGGCAAGAAATGGAGCATCCAGTTCAAGAAACAAGTAGACCAGTTTGGCTACAACATGAAGAGGGATGGTATGAAATTAGTCTGGAAAGTTAGGCTGAAGCCAGACTGTCAAGGACTTTAATCCTCTTCAGAAAAAGTTTGTATTTTGTTTTGGAGGCAATAGAAAGGCATTAAAGTTTCTTAAACAATGAAAAAACTTCAGGAGAATAAGCACAAGCAAAGAGGAAATTTATTAGCACTTTTTGCAGATGATATGATGGTTTGCTTAGAGAACCCTAAAAAATTCATCTTAAAATAGATTCAAAACAAGTTAAAATATCAGCAAAGTTTCAGAATATAAAATAGACCAAACAGATCATCAGCATTTCTCTATAATATCCCCCCCCCCACACAAATTGTTCTAAGTGGAGGAGTAACTGTATCAGATTTTAAGTGGAGGGGTAACTGCATCAGATTCATGCTTTAGGAAAATTATTTTGTGACATGGGTAAAGAATGAATTGGAGAAGGGAGACACTGGAAGCAGAGATACTAATCAGGAGTTCTTTGCAATAGTCCCATCTTGGGAAAATGAGGGCCTGATCTACAGTGGTAGTGGTGGCATTTAGAGAGAGAAGGGGACCTATGAGAGAAAAGTTTTGGAGACAGTACTGTTAAGACTTAGCAAATGATCAAATATGGAGGTTAAGGGAAGGGGAAAAGTTAAAGATGATTCAAAGGTTGCAATTCCGGGTGACTAGAAGAATGATGATTTCCTCAAGAGAAAAAGGAACATTTTGAGAAGGACTGATTTTAAGATAAGAAGATAATGATTTCTGCACCAAAGAAATAAAGAAAGATCCAAAGCTAAGGTCAAGAGGCTTGTCAAGGATATCTGGGATTGAGAGTTCAGTGATTAATGAGATTGAGAAAGCATCAACTGGGTCAAGGTCATGGTCCTTTAGACCAGTTACAAGAAGGATCTGATGCCTCAGAAAGAAAATCATATTTCAACTGGAACTAAGGCTGGATCCTTCCAGCTTGACAGTTCCGGTCTGACATTTCTCCCATCTTAGACTAAGTCCTTTACTGGACATGGTCAGTGATGCTAATCCATTATTTCAGAGTCAACAAAATATAAAGAAAACAAAGCAAAAAGAAAACAGGTGGGTTTGGGCACATCTGGTGTTTGGGGCTAGGAGTCAGTTTCAAGGTGACATGGTTCTGCATATCTGATTTCTTATGTACTCCACCACTAGTTATTACATGAACAGCATACTTATGGTCCTATGAGCAAGACTAGGAAGAGCTGGCATTTTTTGAGATAAGGTGGGGGTGGAGGTAAGGGGGGGGGAAGGGAAGGAGATAACCACAAGTAGGCTTCTCTCTAATCCATTATTCTTCAGCTGTATTTTCAACAGAAGGCTTGTGCTTAGGCAATAAGCATCTCTGGATGGAAGGACAAGACAGGAGGATGCCATGTCAGCTTGAGGTCACTTTCAGGGTCCACTGACTCCAAATTACCTGCTTAGCTGCTTTATCCATCCTATAGCCACCAGCAATTCAGAGAAAGGGCTCTATAGAAGTCTAAAGAATTCCTATGAGATGGAGGTGGAGTTAGCTCCTATCCATAAACACTGCTCTCTTGGGTGATTACTGTTTAAAGGGAGGATCAGAGAGAAATCTGCTGGTCTTTGCAGCATGTCACTAGAATATGCTTCACATTCCCACCACTGCCTACCATGCTCGACCTTGTACATAAGGAGGATTTTGTTATCCTTTTTTAGAGTTAGTTGATTAGGGTCCATGGCCATGGGAATGTCTAGTTTCCAGGTGTTTGATAACACCCAGAATAGTTCCAAGGATTCTAGATAATCAGTCCCAGAATTGTAGTGACAGACAGTCCTACTGAGGCTGCTCCATGACATAAGGGATGACTTAATGTAATATTAACTATTGTACAGAATGATGATATTACTAAAATTAACCTGTGAGTTTAATGTTGGCAAGATGCCTTCTTTATTGCCCTATAAAGCAGGTGGGCACTGGTCAGTGAGTGGAGGAGAAACCACAGGGAACCCATAGGAGAATCTATATGCCTCAACAAGCCCCCGTTGAGCTTGTGGGAATTTGGGGGAGTGTATAAGCTGTCTGTCTTGATTGACCTCATTGAGATGTGGGGGAGTTGCCCCCTTTTCTGGCCAGTCCCTGTGAGAAGGGTGATTAGGAAATGCTGTAGGAGCCCATTCTCCCAGCAACCATTTGAGAAGACTACACTAGAATAAAGCTGATTATTAACCCCTCTAACACTGTCTTGATCAGATCAAGAGTAAACCTGTTAGAGGCTGGAGACAAAAACCTCCAGTGCCTCCTGTGTGTTATCTGTAAAACAGACCTTTAATACCAGTGCAGCAAAGGATTATCCTAGCACCTCCTCCTCCCAAAGGTCTTTTGCCAAGAGTTGGCTCAGTATGAGAAAAATGAGAGAAAAAACTGAAAGAAAAAGGACAAACAGGAGACCTCCCTGGTTTGGGAAGGGTGACTTCACAAGGATATGGAACATCAGTAAAGGAAGGGATCAATTCAGCTGTCTATCTGTCCATCCATTCAAAAATCATTATTAAATACTTATATATTAGGTACTGGGAATATTAAAAAAAAGTCTCTTCACCTTCAAGGTTCTTATTTTCTATCAGTGAATAACAACATTAGTTGTCATTCAAGTTTAATTTGCTTTTTATTTTTTTGAAGGGGGAAGGTAAGGCAATTGGGGTTAAGTGATTTGTCTAACATCACCCAGCTAATGTCAAATGTCTGAGGCAGGATATGAACTCAGGTCCTTCTAACTCTACTTCACTGTGCTGCCTACCTTCCCTTCCTCCTTCATTTTCTTTTTTAATTTAATTTTTTTTTTCATTTTTATGGAGGGCAATTGGGGTTGTAATGTGTCCAAGGTCACACGGCTAGTTTGTGTGTTAAGTGTCTGAGGTTGGATTTGAACTTAGATCCTCCTGACTCCTGGGCTGGTGCTCTATTCACTGTGCCACCTAGCCACCCCTCTTCCTCCTTCGTTTTCAAAGAGGACCAATGGCATCACTCCCAGGGTGAAGTCTTGACTTGCAGGTGAATTGGATTTAAGTGAGGCAGAGATGCAGAAAGTTTTCAGCTTCACTCTTCTAAAGTCAACGAAGTCCAGTGGCAGAACGAAAATCAAGATAACCGGTGATGGCCTAGGATACAGTGGATAACTTTGGCAGCTTCAATGTCTGACCAAGCCCTAAGTGCTCCACATAACATGCTTCAGCCACCTTTGTGGCCCTTGGAATAAGCTGTTCTCTGGGGAAGTCTTCACAAGAGACATCTTCCTAACTCACAGACAGATCTGAGGACTGTCGGTTACCCTCAGCCTGGTTTAGCCTCATTGCTAAGACAGTTTTACTGGGGGTATGGTCACTACACATGCTACAGCTTCTTGGAACCAATGTAGAGAGCATTTGTTAAAGGCTTACTATCTGTCAGGCACAGTCCTAGCATCTGTAAAGACAAATGCAAGGAATAAAGGGCTCTACTCTCAAGGTTGGACAACTAGGTGGTACGGTGGATAAAGCACTGGGCTTGGCATTAGTTCAAATCCTGCCTCAGATACTTATTAGCTGTGTGACCTTGGACAAGTCATTTAACCCTGTTTGCCTTAGTTTCCTCATCTATAAAAATGATTTGGAGAAGGAAATGGCAAACCATTACAGTATCTTCACCAAGAAAACCCCACACGGGATCACAAAGAATCAGACAGGACTGAACAACTCTCAAAGAACTAAAGGGAGAGTCATCAAGTACAAAGGTAAATATATACAAAATAAATAAAAAGATAATAAATACAAGTGGGGGAAGGCACTAGCAAGTAGGATTTTATATATTTATGTACAAATATATTGCATGTTTGTGTGTATATATACACATTTACACATATGCGTGTATGTATAAATACATACACATACATACGTTCTTCGCCTTATTTTACAGCTAAGGGACTAAGGGATCCAAGATCAAAGCTAGTATGTGTAAAAGCTGGAACTCCCCAAATTCAAATGTTCTGACTCAAACATTAAATGGTTACTTAATAATTCATTTACAAATCACTCCTTGGCTTACAAAGCACTTTAAATACATTATCTCTTTTGTTCCTTGGGCGAGTTGTTCAAGTGTGATTGTTTTTCTAATTTTATGAAGGAGGAAATTAAGTGCCATGGTACTAAGAGAGTTGTTCAACATTCCACAGCTGGTAACTCAAGAAACCTGAGTATGAACTTGGCTTCTCTGAGACCAGACCCTGACATAGGCCCTGGCTGGCTGACCTCTGCCAAAGATGTCAGAAGGTGCCCAGAACCATTAGGCCTCCAGAGAGAACTCTAATTCTGTAATGTTTCTACCTTCATGTCAACTGTGCCTAGGTATTAAACATTCGGTCTTGCTAGATGCCTGTTAGTTTTGTTTCAAGCCTGCTGAGACTTGTCTGTTGAGAAAATCACAAAGAAGGAGCTGGTTGGTTAACGCCAGGAGTTTTGCCAAACTGAAGGTTATAATATTTGGAGTGGGGGGAGGGAAAATCTTTCAGTCTTGGAGGTCAAGGTTAACAACAGATAATTATAAGTTACAGCAAAGAATGCAAACAGGAAGTGTCACAAGATGCAAAGAGCTTCCTCCCACGTGAACTTAAAAGCCTCTGCTCTAAAAAATAAAAAGGTAGAGAGACAGCCCATTAATGATACCACTTTTACAAAGTGTAGTAGCTGTGATGGAGAATCCCTGATTTGCTCGACAGGGGAACTTCCCATGGGGTTGGATGTGTATTCTGGATCCTTGAGAGGTGCCCCAGTCTAGCAAATGAGGGGTTCCTCAAATTCATAATTTCTGATGCAGAAGATTCCTTAATCTTCTCAAGGAGAGGGAAGAAGAAAGGGGGACTTGTGTGTGTCAGAGAGAATCCTAGAAGGAAAAGACCCTAGAGGGAATGCAAATCCTTCTTGCCCAAGGTAAGATAACTCCTTCAGGATGTTGGAGAGGGGATTCATACTCCAGGTATAGCTTGGAATAGAATGACACTTGAAGGTCGTGTTCTAGTCCTTCTGTTCTGATTCTATAAAAGTTGTTGATTGTCCTTCATTTTCAGAGAGGACTTGATGAGTCCTTGTGAGTTGTGAGTTGGATTTAAGTGAGGTAGAGCTGTAAAAAGTCATCACCCTCACTCTCTCTTCCAAAATCATCTAAGTCCAGTAGCAAGACTGTCCAGGATGCAGTGGATGACCTTGGCATCTTTAATGCCTGACACAGTACTTGCTTTAGCTACATTAATGGTCATTGGAACAAAATGTTCTCATCTACCCATTCTGCCAGAGAAAGTCTAAATAAATTAGCATTCATCCAAGGCCTACAATGGCCCATCTCCATCTGTTTCTGCAAAACTTTAGTAATCATCTGTTAGAAGACACATAGTTAAAGTCATGGGTGTTCGCTATTGTCTCCCCTTCTTCATCAAACAATTCTCTAGCCCTTCCCAGTTCAATCTTGACCCAGGAAAGGAACTGGACTTCTGGGGCCCTATGAAATCCCCACAGAAAACTATGAAGTTTTACTGTTGGAAAACTGCCTACAATTACAAAATCTCTACAGTATATAGCATTTCCCAAGGATGTTGTACTCACTCCCAAATGTTCATGACCATATTCCTGTGTCCCTAAAATGGCATCATTCAATGATACTAAATATCAAAGAAGCCATCCACCAAGTTGGCAAAAATGAGTAACTCAATCAAGGCAGAATCATAGAGAAATAGGTAAACATATACATGGTTGCTAGAACTGCAAAATAGTAAGATTTTTTATTTTTTGAAGAGCAATGTAGCAGTTTACTGACAAGACAAAATATACATATACACACATACATACATACACACATACATATATGTGTGTATGTATATATATATATGTATGTATGTATACACACACACATATATATGGGATTTTACCTAGAGTTGGAGGATGACTAAACAACCTGGTATATCCATGTAATAAAATATTACTATGCAATTAAAAATGACAAAGATGAGGAATATAAAGAAATCATTTAGGATCACAGATTTAGAGCTGAACAGAGTCATAACGATCATTTAGCTCAATCAACTCACTTTAGAAATGTGGAAACTTAGTTCCAGAGAGGTTCAGCCCTATAGCACAATAGATAGAGTATTGGGCCAGAGTTGAGAAGATCTGAGTTCAGCTCTGGCCTCAGATACTTACTGGCTGTGTGAATTTGGGAATGTCATTTAATCCCTCCTTACCTCACTTTCCTCGTGTGTAAAATGGAGATAATAATAGCACCTACCTCCCGAAATGGCTGTAAGGATAAAATGAGATCATTTTTACAATTGTAAAGCACTTAGCACAATGCCTGGCCCACAGTAAGCACTATATAAATGTTAGCTTTTGTTAAATGACTCACCCAAGGCCACACAGATAATAGATGACAAAGCTGCAATACAAAGCCAGCTTTTCTCTCTCCCAACACAGCTTTCTTCTCACCATGCCACAAAAGCTCTAGGTAAACATCACAGGATATAAACTTATAGTAAAAGGACCTTTGCAAAATCATAGGATTTAGAATTGAGAGCGAACTCTAAAATCACCTAAACCAAGAACCTAGGGATCCACAGAGAAATTTCTGAAGATCTGTGGAACTGGATGAGGGGCAAAAAAAAAAAAAATCATAGCTTTATTTTCACTAAATTCAAGTACGTTTTTTGGTTATTTAAAAACATTCTTTTTTTGTCATAAAATTCTTTTAGATTTAATAAGTGCTTACAATAAATACAATGGTAACTTCTGCCCGCAAAATTCCAAATTTAAAAAAAAATTACATAGTTATGAAATATAAAATTTTGCTATATCTACAATGTTGAAAGCACAATATATAAAATTAGGAAGCCCTAACTATAAAATAATTGTGCATATCTTATTTGGGACATTCTTTATTTATTATTTTTATTTTATTTTACTATTTATTTATTTTTAGTTTACAACATTCAGTTCCACAAGTTTTTGAGTTCCGAATTTTCTCCACCCCCATGGCAGCATGCAATCCCATATAGGTTCTGTACATACCTTCACATTAAACATTATTCAAGTTATAAGGAAGAATTATAACCAATGGAATGAACCACGAGAAAGAAGGAACAAAAGAGAGAGAGAACAAGTGGTTTGCTTCAATCTGCATTCAGATTTCTTAATTCTTTCTCTGGATGTGGATAACGTTTTCCATCATGAGTCTTTTGTAGTTGTTTTATAACCTTGCATTGCTGAGAGGAGCCCAGTCTATCAGAATCAGTCATCACTGTGTCTGTAATTATTCAATGTTCTCCTGGTTCTGCTCCCCTCACTTGGCATTAGTTTATATGTGTCTCCAGGTTATTATGATGTCCTCTTATACCACAACAGAATTCCATTACATTCATATACCACAACTTGTTTAGCCATCCTCCTATTGATGGACATTCTCTTAATTTCCAATTCTTTGCCACCACAAAAAGAGCTGCTATAAATATTTTTGGTTCTTTTCTCACTTGTATGATCTCTTTGGCATACAGCCCTAGAAGTAGTAATGCTGGGTCAAAGGGTAGTATGCGTATTTTTATAGCCCTTTGGACATAGTTCCAAATTGTTCTCCAGAATGGTTAAATTGGGGCAGCTAGGTGGTGCAGTGAATAGAGCACCGGCCCTGGAGTCAGGAGTACCTGAGTTCAAATCCAGCCTCAGATACTTAACACAAAAAACTAGCCGTGTGACCTTGGGTAAGTCACTTAACCCCAACTGCCCTCCAAAAAAAAAAAAAGCAAAAAAAAAATGGTTAAATCATTTCACAACTCCACTAACAATGCATTAGTGTTCCAATTTTCCCACATCTTCTCCAGCATTTATCATTTTCCTGTTTTATCATGCTAGCCAATCTAACAGGTGAGATGTGGTACCTAAGAGTCATTTTGATTTACATTTTTCTAATCAATAGTGATTTAGAGCATTTTTTCATATGCTTATAGATATTTTTAATTTCTTCCTCTGAAAACTGCCTATTCATATGGTTTGACCATTTATTAATTGGGGAATGACTTGTATTCTTATAAATTTGACTCAGTCCTCTGAATATTTTAGAAATGAGGCCTTTATCAGAGACAATAGTTGTAAAAAATTCTTTCCCAATTTTCTGGTTCCTTCCTAATCTTGGTTGCATTGGTTTGTTTATACAAAAACTCTTCAATTTAATGTAATCAAAATTATCCATTTTGCATTTCATAATGTTTTCTATCTCTTGTTTGGTCATAAATTCTTTCTGTCTCCATAAATCTGACAAGTAAACTATTCCTTGTTTTCCCAGATAAAAGCATTATTCATAGAAGAAGGTTATAGGCTTCACCAATCTGTTAAAGGATTCATGACACAAAAGAGGTTAAAACCCAACAATCTATCCCAACTTTTTATTTTATAGATAAAAAATCTGAGCTCCAGAGCATGGAAAGGATCTGTCCAGGGCAATAGCAGTAGAGCTGGAATTCTAACCCAGTCCTTCTAACTCCAAATATAAAAAAGACATAAAATAATATAAAGCAAAGAAAGTAAAACAAGAATAACAGTGAACATACTGATTATGACTATATAAAAGGGTAAAATGTACACACAAGTACAGAAATAAATAGGCAAAAAGAATGGAAGGGGACACAGAGTAATATGTTCTGTAGTAATTTGCATGTTAAATTTCATTTTCAAAAAGCTGTTGTTCCATCATGTCCAACTCTGCATGACCACATCTGAGTCATTACTAGACACTAGAATATCAAAGATACTAGAGTGATTTGCCAATTCTTTCTCCAGTTCATTTTACAGATGAGGAAACTGAGGCAAACAAGGTTAAATGACTTGCCCAGGATCATACTGCTAGTAGGTATCTGGGACCACATTTGAACTCAGGTCTTCTTGACTCTGGACTGGGTGCTCTACCCACTGAGCCACTTAGCTGCCCTTCAGAAATATAGTTTAAAATATATGGTTAGGGGCGGCTAGGTAGCACAGTGAATAGAGCACCGGCTCTGGAGTCAGGAGGACCTGAGTTCAAATATGACCTCAGACGCTGCACTTATTAGCCATGTGACCTTGGGCAAGTCACTTAACCCCGATTGTCCTGCCTTCCTTCCCCCCTCCAAAAAGAAAAAAAAAAGATATATGGTTAGTTGATTTTGTGGTCATGTAAAGTTAAGTTCAGAATAAACAATAAAATTATTTTTACTCACTCCCTTGACAAGACCCACAACCACTGATCTCTTATTTCAAACTGCTGGTCTTTCCTGAGTTAGACTCAAGCTTGATTATGAGGTTTCAAGTCAGAAATCTGGCCAGACCTGGTTAGGTAAAAGATAATGCAGCTAAAAGAAAAAATCCAACTCCCCTCAGCACCCAGCTATCTCAGAGAGACTTGTGCCCTCTCTGAAAGTGAGCCACACCTACATTCTTTAAGACTCTACCAAAGACAGCAAACTAAGAAGGAAATAGAAAACCAGGCAATAGAATGAGGGACCCAGGCCCTGACTCCCAGCTTTCACTGTCAGGAAACCTTAACAATAACAAAGCTGCCACATTCGTTAGAGCTGTGGCAGAAAGGGCACTAAATAGGCACCATGAGGGGCTGAATCCTGGCTTTGCTTCTTGTTCCTTCTGTGGTCATGGTTTAGTCAAACCTCTTTGTGCCTCAGTGTTCTCAGCTGTAAAATGAAAGCATCATATTAACTCAGTAGGGCCAAACCTTTCATAAGGCGTTCTCTGAGCTGCATATACTAACTTAGCTTTAAATTGCAATGTCTACATTTTATTGTATTTTAATTGTATTATGTTTTGTTTTATTGCATTGATTTGGTTGAATATTTCCCAATTATATTTGAATCTCCTTCAATGGCTTTCAGGTGTGTTGTGGGCCACCTTTCTAGCTCTAAATTCCACACTTCTCAAATTCTCCCCCCCCCCTTTTTTTTGGAGGGCAACTGGGGTTAAGTGACTTGCCCAAAGTCACACAGCTAGTAAGTGTGTCAAGTGTCTGAGGTCGGATCTGAACTCAGGTTCTCCTGACTCCAGGGCCGGTGTTCTATTCACTGCACCATCTACCTGCCCCTAAATTCTTCCATTTATATGGCATTTATATAATTGTTTTAAAGTTTGCAAAGCACTTTACAGACCTCATCTGATCTGATCTTCACAAAGACCCTGTGAGGTA
>JAQQSW010002423.1:0-14964 GCA_028646575.1 Pseudocheirus occidentalis
GTTGAGAACTGCTGTCCTAGACCAATTCAGATGCCACATCCTCCTGGAAGCCTTCTCTCCATTAAATTGTATACTTTGAGATCTCTTATTTGCATTTATTTTATACTTCTTTATATTTTATATATTAGGAATATGTCTTTCCTTATCCTAATTAGATTACTTGCTCTTTGCAAGCAGGGAGTGTATAACTTCTAATTTAATATCCCAATCATCTTCCATGCTGTATTACATACAATATATACTTAATAAGCATTCTTTGAATGAATGAATGAATGAATGAATGCCTAGTGGAACAGTTACACGGCTTAAATTTGAGGTTCTCTAAGAAAACGTTTCTTGCCATTACCAAAACTCTCTCCCCCTTTTAGCACTATCCCTGTACCCATAGAAATAGCATTTCTCTTTCAATCTCTTCTTCCAATTACAGGATATTAGAGCCATAGGAATCTTAGAAATCATCTAAGAATAACAGTTGACATTCTCTCATTTGATCGTCAAAGTGGGCCCATGGGTTGGGTGCTGCAAGAACAAGAAATTCAGGCTGAAAAAGGGTAAGGGTCAGAAGCCAGAATGGAATCTGAACCTCTCCAGCATCTAAGTATCATTCTAACGTCATGTCTATCTATTTTACAGAGAAAGAAATTGAGATCTAGTCAAAGTGATAAGGCCAATATAATTTATCTAATTAGTCAAAACAAGAGGAAGCATGGCAGAGTAGATAATGGTCTGACTTTAGATTTAACAAGGCCTAGATTCAAATCCCACCTCCTCAATCTAGCTATATCACTGAAAGAAAATCATTTAAGTCCTCAGTCCTTCAGGAAATTTTTAGAATAAGTTACAGATTCTTGAAATAACTTACAGATATGTTGCCAGTCTTTATGAATCAAGGGGGTTTCATACCATAGAGTTCCCAGCATGGACAAAGTTATCGATCCAGAAAGAACATAACAGTAGAATTAGAACTTGATCCCCAGCCTTCAAGTCCAGTCTTCTTTCCAATTTTGTGTTGTGATCCTTAGGACCATGTCCCTCCAATTTATGAAGTAGAATGTCTCTTTCATTCCAAACCAATCTTAGCAGCACACACTGAGTTTATACTGTGTGAAAGCAGCACAGGTCACTGGGTATACCAGACAGCAGTCCAGGTTTTGCTCTTTGGGGTTTCTTTTTTACACACACATCCAAAGGGGGGATATTTGAAGGCTCTCTCTCTCTCTCTCTCTCTCTCTCTCTATGTATATATATATATATTCCCTGCAGTTGTAGCCATAGGACCCCACTGCCACACTGAGCATCAAGAGAGTAAATACATGATTCACCCTCTATGTTCTCTGTTCTCTCGGAATATATACATGTTATCCCTCTAACAAAATTCTATATGTAATGCCTCTTGGCACCAATGGGTCATAGCATCTGCAGAGTAGTTATAAGAGTTACAAGATGTCATGATGGTGGCATTTGGATTACCAGGATATTTTGGCTTCATGGATACAAATAGAAATGTCTAGATAATCTTGATTGAATATATATTCTACTAGACAGGAGAGGTAGTCCTGAATGATATCATTTTGGAGTTGAAAGGGACTTTAGGGAATATCTTATCCAAAAATTGAGAAGAAATTGAGGATCATGGACATAAAATGAATTTCCCAAAGTCGGAACAACTGACAGATTCAGATTTTAATTTAAGCAAGAAGATGAATAGAAATTGGGATTCAGAGTCAAAACTGGCTGTGTTCAAATCCTGACTCAAGGTTCTATGAACCTGGGCAAATCATTTAAACTCCATGCTACCATTTGCTCATCCTCTCAAAGTGTAGATAATAATTATGAGAGGATTATTTTGAGGATCATATTAGATAATATATTAAAGTACTTTGCTAACATGAAAGTGCTACATAAATGCTATCATCATTATAATAAAAATTATTATTATCTGAAATTGAGAGATCTTTCCACTACACCATGCTGTTGCTTATAACCTTGACACACTGAAGAAAACAGAGAATTGCAACCCACTTTTATTTTCAGGGTATTTTTTGGTATCCAACAATTTTAGAAAGCAAAAGGCCAGAATAAAGGTACTCATTATTCAAACTGGGGACCCAATAGTAATGAATCTCTGTATTCCCTGTAGCAGAGTCGTGAGGCCAGATTTAAAAGTCAGGGAAAAACATGAGGTAGATACCAGAGAAGATGGAGTTCATGATTTTTTATGAGATCATGGCCTCCTTGCTGGGTATTCATGGGTTTATCTCCAGAACTCTGTAAAGGTCCAGGAAAGAGACCTTTAGAATAGGAACAATGAATGGGCCAAGATTGGCCCAGGGTGACAACCATGGAGGTCAGTGGATAGACAGCATATTTACCTAATCTAGTCCTAGAGATCAGTTAGAAACTTCTTTTTCAATAAATAATTATTGAGTACCTACTATGTTTAAAGCACTAGAGTTATAGATCAAGATCTGAGCATACCCTTTCAAGGAAGGCAATAGAATGTGCAATGGTGAAGGTTAATCTTAAAGGCTATGAAACCTAAGTGTGGCAATGGGAAAATTCTCTCTCAGTTGAGTTATACCCACAATTATTATGAACTTTCATTTGCTCAGTATAGAATTACATCTTAAAGGTCAAAGTAACCCTAAAGAAAGTCCCTTGGAAATGTATTTCTCTTTCTTTTTTATCCAACTCAATACTCCAACAAATCTATTATTTCATCAAAGTGAATATTCCAACCAGTAATACAGATTGGAACCCATTCATGCCTGCCCTTACAGTCACTCAAATCCACGTCTTCCCATACCTTCATCACAATGGGGTCCGGCCATTATGTTTAGAACTTCTTTTAGGGTCTCAGTAAATCAGCTGTTATCTTTCTTTCATACAGTGGGCTTTTAAATATTTGAAGACAGCAACTGTATCCTCAAACAGTCTTTCCTTTTCCATATTCCTTCAGTTCCTTCAATAAATGCTTTTAAGACAAGACTTCCAGTCCTCTTTACACCCTGGTTACCCTCATCTGAACTCTATTTCAATTTGCCATTATCCTTCCTAAATGGGGTACCCATAACTAAACTCATTTTAAATCAATTCACTGCAACAAATATTTATTGCAGTGATCCAGATATGTTCTGACCATGTCAGGTTATAGGGAAATAATTTTCTCTTTTCTGCACTCTATGATTCTACAGTTTTCTTAATGAAGCCTTACACTACATTGAAGCAGAATTTTGCAGTGGATAATGTCCTCAGAGTCAAGTCCCAGCTCTGACACATATTGTCTGTGCGGCCCTGGGCAAATATTTTTGGCTCTCAGTACTCCCAGCCAACTCTCTTAGACTAGAATTTGGGAAAGTTGCTGATCTGTATTGACACTGAATTCAATTACCAGGAGCTCTCTATAAATTATCACATCAAGTCAACAAGCGTTTATTAACCAATAAAGCTCTTTTGACTTTTGTGCCATATTTGACTCATGTTGGACTTCCGGGGTCTTTTGCATATGAATTCTTATCTAGCCACATATTCCTTTGCCCCTTTTATAGTTGGACAGTTTATGTTTCAAATCCAAGTATAGAGCCTGATATTTATATTTCTTAAATTTCATCTTGTTTGGTTTAGCAATTTGTTCTAGCCTATAATCTTTGTCTTTATCTAGGTCATAGATAAAAATGATGAACTGTGCTGAGCTATAAAACACCTATTCCATGGTAGACTGGTAGAATCATCCCTGGAACAATATAGGATAGAACAATAAATAATTTGTTGTTTGTAATTCCATCATGAATGAAGTAAAGCATGGTGTGAATAAATTTATGGAAACCCTTCATGTTCCGGAACACTCTGGATGTCCCCTTCTCAGACACACTTTCTTTGCTTTCCTAAGATAGGAAAATGAGAAATGTGGTTTGCCACTTAGCCAGCATATCAGATTTCTCATGGGCACCAACTGCTATTTAGTGACCTACATGTTTCCCCCAACTTGGCTATGCTGAATTGATTCATATTGATTCTCCCATTTCCAGACACGCTAGCCTCATAGCAATAGTAAGCCAAGATTCAGCTACACTTTGTTTTGTAGTCCAGTTGTTCATGGTGCCAGTGTGTGCCAATGTTGGATGGTGAGAAATCAAAGACCCTGCCACTATAAAGCTGAGTTACCATTATCCAGGTGACTTCATTAAGAGTCTCTTGCACTATGAACAATTATTAGCTCTCTGGCTTCTGAAGTCTGAGTGTTTCCATTTGAGCCCATCTTCGGTAACTGGAAATTTCCATCTTCTATTGATCTGTGCCTCTATCAGTTTCAACCTGTTTTTACCACTGAAATGTTTATCAGATATCTGTCATTTTAAGAGGGTACCTGCCCTAGGTTCATAGAAGCTCTGAGATGTTATTTTAGGCCAATCATTCAGACTTCAGAGATTTGAGAAATGCGTGACCAGATTGAGAGAATTCAAATTTGTAATTCTCAAATTATTTTCTCTTCGCCAATGCTAAGGACCTTTAAATACTGCAGGATGAAAATGTAAAAATATGTTTCTTCAGTTCAAACTGCAATTATGAAATTCATTGTGAGGCCTTGGTACATTAACAGTGAGAGATTTGTGTCTGTCTCATAAAGGACTGGGGAGGCACTTTATTTAGCTGAACTGAAATAAAGAAAATGTCACATATGTTATGTAACCCTAGCCCCGAAGTCCACTGGGTATAGAACTCTCTCTACATTGGTGGAAAGCAATGCCCTATACCTGAATGGAGGGTGGAGCAGAATTGGTGAGGGGGGGGGGAAGAGGGATGCAATTTCTTCAATCTTTTTCAAGTTCTTCTGGTGTCTAGCATTAGGAGACAAGATGTCAGAGGATCCCAACTTCTCTTCAGGAACATGAAGAGAAAAATCTCTTGGAAGAAGCTGACTTGTAGAACTATGATGTTCTCAGATTGCTACACTGGAGTCTTGGCTGCACTGCAGCCCCATCTTTTCAAGGGAATTTCAGCTTCCTTTTATGTATTATCTTCCCCATTAGGATATAAGCTTCATGAGGTCAGATACTGTTTCTCTTTTTGCTTGTATTTTTGTTCTACTTGGTACAGGATTTGGCACGCAGTAAATGCTTCATAAATATTTGGGTGACAGAAGGAGAAAACCAGATCATCACCACCCAACTGATGCACCACTCTCAAAAGCTTTCTGTTTTTTGACTCTGTTTACATGCTACAGAATTAATGTCACCAACAATTGTCTGATTTCCTAGATGAGCAATGTTTTGCAATAGTGACTACCTAAATGTATCCACATACGTAGCCTGGAATTGGAAAGTGGCCCTGGGATGCTTTTTTTTCTGGAGGCTATAGGGTGTACATCATTGTTAGCATGTTGTCTCTTTTAGACAGTCAGGTCCTTGAGAGTGGGGACTATATTTTGCCCCTCTTTGCACGCCCAGTATTTAACATAGTAGCTTATATAGTAGGCACTTGATACATGGTAACTGACAGACTGAATGACAGGTCACTTAACGGTTTTTAAAAAAATTTTGGTTCCCTTGATTCACATTCAAAAATAATGTTTTAGATAAGAATAGGCTTCTACTTAGATAAACTCTTTATCCCTCCTTGTTTGGATATAAATTATACCAGGAAAGCCACTGAAATATCACTATCTACCACCAAATCTTTGATCAGTGTCCGATATTGAGCCATTAGGGATTCATTCCTTTGGGATTGGAAGTCTTTGGGGCCTTATTTAAAAGGAAATACTCTCTGAGAGGAGTAAATATTTAAGACTTAGTTACACCTTGGGAAATCAGTTGAGAATAGAGGAAACAGATACAGTGTAGACACACTAGGAATGTCAGAGAGAAGGTGATTCAATTTTCAGAAGGGTGACGTAGTCCAAAATGCTCCGTTCTCCATGCAAGTGTAGGGCACTGCCAGATCCTTATGCATACACACATACACACACAAACATGCATGTGCACACACACATGTATACCCTACTGTAGACAGAGAATGAATATTTATGGCCATGGCTGATTAATGGAATATCTCCCATGTCCACTGTGGGCTCTCGTGTTTAAAACCAGAGGCATAAAAACCAGTGTGGAGCACAGAGGTCTTCTGTCTTTACACTAGCTTGCTTCCTTCCAGATACACTGGAATATTTCTCAAGTGAAGTTTCTAAATGTAACTATTGCCAAGAGACTCCCATTGGATTAAGTTCTCTTGGGAAATCTCATTGCTTCTCTACGTGTGTGTGTGTGTGTGTGTGTGTGTGTATTTCTTTATGTTCCCTACTTATTATAGCAGTCAGTGTCTATGCATCAGCTTTCCTCAAGGGAATTTGTTTGTCATTGCCTGTCTCAAAGAGGGAGCCCCAATAATTGTAGGAAGAGAGACAAGAGACAAGAAAAGCAGGACAAGATGAGAGAAAGCACCTTCTCATGCTCATTTCCCAAGCTGAATACAGAGGTTGGCACAACACAGCTGGGGTCTGGCAGCATCCAGACTATCAGTATCAGAGAGGTGCCTGTACTTTTCCATTTACTGCAGAGCCCAGGGCTCCTTGTGAAGTTAACATAATAATATATATCATCCTCATCATTATTACCCAGAAGAATCAGAAATGAATTCCGATATTTCTCTTGCCCCATCCATCTTCATGCAGTGACCATTTTTGAGAGACTCATTATGGGGATACATAACAAGTTGCAAGTTCCCCCTGATTATAACAGAAGGGCAAGGAAGGGCAGAGATGTTCTTTCCTGCTCAATGATCCATGCAACCCAAGCAATATCCATTGTAGGCAAATTCAAGGCAGAGATTAGTTGAGCTGTACAGCATGGCAGCTCTCTTAAATGAATTTAGTTCAGGTTGAATTGAGGTGATCTGTGAAAATGTGCTCCCAAAACGTTTCTCTTCAGTATTGGGGATACTGAATCATTGACAACAAATGAGTTAGTACTTTGGATAAATGTTTCTATTAAGATCTTATAATTTCATAGTTGCCAGTCTAGGGGCTCTAATGAGCTTTTTGAAACTGTGAACACCAAATGCTTTTTCATATTCTTGGGGATTTATTAAGGACAAAAAGACTACTTTATTTCTATTTTTTTTTCTAACTATATTCAGCTGCTTGGTGAATTGGTTCAAAAAAGACCAGCCATATTTAAACAAATGTGTTAATATTCCAAATTTAAAATTATTGTTCTTAATGACAAAGAGACATGGCATTGGGAATAGAGATGGAGATGTTCTTTCTGGTAGAACTTAGTGACTTGGTTTTCAGTATACTAAAAGAATAGGTTACTGAATTCCATGATTTAATGCTACTTTTCAGCCCACACTCTATTGAAAACTATGCTTCATAGAGGTGATCCAAATGAATGATCATTGATTGCTTGCCTCATAATTGGCTTCCCAACATTCTCTCACCTCTCCAATTCGTGTTAGGTAGTTGCCAAATTGATATGCCCAAAGTACTATTTTGGCCTCTGATGTTGCTCCTCTGATCAAGTAGCTTCATTGACTCTATGTTGTCTTTAAGATAAAATACAAATGTATTTGACTTTTAAACCCTTCACCATCTGGATCCTATCTACTTTCCCAAGCTGATGAAGGATTTCTTCCCCTCACAGACTTCATTCTTTAGCCAGACTTGCTTACTTACCATTTCCTACATATAACATTACATTTTCCACCTCTACCTCTTCACAGGATCTCTCTTCTCTGTAATTGAATTTTTTTCTCTTCTCTTCTCCTCTTCTGGGAAATCTTATCTCACTTTAAGACTCAGTTCAAACATCACTTCTTTCAAGAGACATTCCATATTCTTTACTGTTTAGTGCTATAATAGTAATGAATTTTGAACTGCCCTCTCCCAAATTGCTATGTTTTCATTTTGTATCTCTCCTACATTTATGACTGACAACATTTATCCTCCTTAGTAGAATGTAAGGTTCTTGGGGGCAGGGAATATCTTACTTTAGTATCTGTATTCTCAGCACCCAAGACAATGGTTGGAATATAGTACAGACTAAATTCATCAATAGATGAATTGCAATTGGCAGTTTGGGCATACATGCCAGAAAAGTGATATGGTACACGGACCATCAACCTTGAAGCATTGAATCCTTACTCCTGTTGTTGTTAAGTTGTTTTTCAGTTGTTTCTGACTCCTATTATCCCATTTGGGCTCTTCTTGGCAAAGAAACTGGACTGGTTTGCCATTTCCTTCTCTAATTCATTTTCTAGATGAGGCAAACAGGGTTTAGTGACTTGCCCAGGGTCATACAGTTAGTAAGTGTCTGAGGTCAAATTTGAACTCAGGAAGAGGAGTCTTCCTGACTCCAGGCCCAGTGCTCTGTTCATTGTCCCACCTGACTTTCCTGTCTTGGCTTAGTTATAGCTCTAACCCTATTTCTGTGTGCAATTCATTTAATTTTTTTATGTCCTAATTTTCTATTCTGTAAAAAGAAATTATAATGCCTATTCTGCCTACTCCAAAACAGCAAAGGCAAGATGAGATAGTTGATTATAGGACAATAGGACTGAGATTTAGAAGGGGTCTAACTCCTTTTAAAAATGATGAAAAAGGGATCCAGAGAAATGAAGTCACTTGTTTAAGGTCACAAAGCCAATAAGTAGCTAATCTGAGATTTGAAGCAAGGCATTGTGATTCCAAATCCAATTTTTCTATTCTCCAAATTACCATAGCACCTATCATATGTACCACTAATACTGAACCTAATGCACACTCTTCCATTTTCACCTCATTGTTCCCCCTACGTATCTGTTGCCTGTGTTTCCATTGAGACTGGTAATTCAAGACAAGTCAGCAAGCATTTATTAAGTGCTTGCTACGTGCCAGCTGTGGTGCGAAGTGACAGAAATGCAAATATAAGCAGAATTATAGCCAGTCCTTAACTTCAAGAAACTTACATTCTAAAAAGCTGAGGTAGGAAGAGTATAAGATGGTCTTCTAGTGGGGCAAGATTAAAAAAAAGGCAAGAGGTACAGAATATTTACATTCTTGGGTCTTTCTGAATATTTTCTCTTTTTCCCTTCTGAAATTCTATTTCATATGGAAAATTACTTATTATACTTTCATATCCCCTACCACTCTATTAGACTGTCTAATTCATTCCTGAAAGGCCCTCTTCAAAATTTCTAACAAGCAGCTCTCCAATTTTTCCTTTAAAACCTCCAATGAGATTTTAATAGTTTCTTATATAGTCTCTCTCCCTCCAACTTTTCCCCTTTCAATCTGCCTTACTTCCCATTTCTATATTACCCTTATTTATAAACAGATGCAATCAAATTACTCCAAAAGTCACTTGCTTATGGTTATCTCCAAAAATCCCAAATTCCCTAGTCCTACATTTAAGACTCTACTGTCAAGTTTTAGCCTAACTTTGCAAACTTTTATCAGATACTCCCCCTTCACATACTGCATGCTCCAGACAAATAAGACTATTTTTCATTATATAATGAAAAGGGACCTCTAACTGTTGAGCCTTGGTCTGTACCATTCCTTATATCTGGGTTAATCTTCCATGTCTCTGTGTATTAAAGAAGAGGTAAGGTTTCAAGAACCATCTCAAAATGCCCTCTTACCCAGAAAGCCTTCCTGATCCTTCCATTCAAAATATTTCTATTTTTGGGTCACTCTGAATATCTTGTTTCTAATTCTCTTCTAGTTTGTATAGAAGTTATTTATGGTAATATCTGCTTCCCTATCATACTGCTAGCACAATAATGGTAGACATTATTTCTTAGTTTTGGTGTTGTCTCCTCAGAGTCCAGCATAGGGTCTTATACATTCTTATTCATAAAATTTATATTAAATGAATTTTCATCAGACTCAAGATTTTCTTTTCTAAAATTTGAAGGTTTAGGTAGAATCTTTCAGAGTGCTCTTGGTATTCTAACCAAGAAATGGGTTGCTATGAAATTGATTCTTTGATATAACAGTCAACATAGTTAACAATTATTAAGTGCTGCTGTCTGCTGGATAGTATAGTAGATGATAGAGATAAAAAGACAAACCTGAAATAATCCCTGATCTCAAGGAGCTTGCATCCTAACAGATAACAGAATACACGAGAGAGAGGTAGGTAGATAAATAAATAGATATAAGGATAGAAAGATAGACAGATAGACAAGACAGACAGATGGACGGACAGACAGACGGATGGATGGATGGATATGAGGTAACACAGTAGTGGAGGTCACTAGTGGCTCGAGTGATCAGAAAAGGTCTGATAAAGAAGATTGTTCTTGAACCAGGGATTCCAGAGGTAGGGAAGATGAGGGAGAACCTCTGTCTGTGAAAAAACACTGAGATAATAAATGGAGTTTTATGTACAACATTACAGCATATGTGCCTAAATGGCTAAATAATAAAGTGTATGGAGAGGAAGTAGTGTGTAAGAAGGCAGTAAAGGTAGGATAAGGCCCGGTGATGAAGAGTTTTAAATTCTAACTAGAGGTATTTATATTTGATCCTAGAATTAATAAGTAACCACAGGGGGTTATTGAGTTGGGGTGGTGACGGAGTCAGAACAATGCTTTAGGAAAATCACATTGGTGTCTGTGTGGAGGGTGGATTGCAGAAGGGAAAGACCTGGAACAATTAGAAAGTTAGTGGTCTGCTACAATATTGTCTACTACCAAAAAGATTTATTGTTCCTCCTTCAGTATATTTTTCACTAGGTACCTACAATGAGATAGTGATTTTGAAAATAACGTGGGGAAAAGTTTCTTACATCTCACAGCTCACCACTTCTAGTGAAGATCATATTGAATTTCTGAACAATCAGTGGTTTTATCAACTTTTTGGCTGTGAGTAGAAGGAAAATGATCTGTGACTAGACTACTGGTTTTCTCACTACTTTGATAATGCTGATAATGACCAATCTTGCATCTTCCCTGAATGCCATTCTTTAAAATATTTCACTGCATGGTCAGGGGACATCACCACAGGAGCCTCTGTAACAAAGAAACCAAATCTTTTATTTGCATGTATTCTTTCAGTACATAGGAACCCTAAGTGCTTGATTAGTTGTGTTGTACAGAATGCTGGCCATATAGATGGATTTGCTTCCCCCTCCCTACATAGTTCATCCATTTCTGGGATGAATTTTAGGAAGTGTCCAACAGCTTCCAAGAACTGCACAATAGCTTGAGACAGAATTTGAAAAATGCAGTTCTCTGCCAAACTCGAAAGGAGAATTTCAAGCAGAGTGTAATTACCCAAAGAGAGATTTTCTTTGTTTCTTTACTTTTTGTCTTTTCTAAGTTCATTTTTCTTTCTTGGAATGTGCACGTCCCTACTTCTGAGATTTTAAAAAAGTCTCATTCACTCACAGGGGACTTAGTGGGCACAAAGGAAGAAGGGAAAGAGGGAGGAATAGGGTATCAGAGAAAGGTGTGGGTCATCAGAAAGTGTCATTTGGTATATTATTTATGATATAGAGCTGGAAGGGACATAAGAAACAATCTATCCAAGTCCCTCCTTTTACATATTAGATTCACCCCAATCCAACTCAAAGGCACTGTGCTAGGTGCTAAAGACATGCTAGGGCCACAGATAACTAAATACAAAGTAATTTCAAGAAGAAGAGTGGGTTTTTAACTGAGTAATCAGAGCACATCTTGTGTAGGAGTCAGCACCTCCCTGAGCTGTACTTTGAAGAAAGTTAATTCTATAAAGCCAGGGTAAGATGGGAGTACAATCCAAATGTGGGGATCACTTATGAAAAGGCAGAGAAGCAGAAGATAGAATGACACACGTCGTGAAAAGCTAGCATCCCAATGTGACTGGAAGAGAGAATGTAAATCTATTGATAGCATTCATCAAGCACCTAACATGTCTCAAGCATTATGCTAAGCATTAGGGATACAAAAACAAATGTGACATAATTCCTGCCTTCAGCAAGCTTATATTCCAATAGAGGATTTCTTTTTACATCTATACATGTATATAATATGTACATATGTATGTATAATATACACATATATGTATACATATATCATAGGAATGTATTTACACATTTATTAACAACATTAATTACAAGGTAGTTTGGGGTGGGAATGTACTAGCTATTGGGAAGATCAGGAAGGGCTTAACATAGGAGGCTAGGCTTGAGCAGAGAGTTGATAAAAGCAATGGTTCTGAGATTTACAGATGCTGAAAGCAGGCACACCATCCAGGCATAGAGAAAGACAGTACAAAGGCATCAAGAGAAGGGATTGAGCATCGTGTGTGAGAAAATCTAGGAGGTCAGTAATATGTCAAAATGCTTATATGGAGATAACTATTACATAAGAAGACTGGAAGGGTAGGCAGGAGTCAGGCTGTGATGAGACCAAAATGCCAAAGACAGGAGTCAAATAGGGTCATTTTAAATAATCCTAGAAAGATAGGTAGAAGTCAAGTAGAAAACAGCTTTCAATGCCAGGCTGTCAAGTTATGATTTTATCCTAGAGGCAATAAATTGAAATGATGACTGAGGACCAGGAAAGGAATAACTTTCCCAAAATCAAATGAGTAATAAAAAGATGAGCCAACATCCGAACTCAGTTCTTTTTATTCCAAGTCTTTCCATCAAAGCAGACAGCCTCCATATAAAAATGGAAAAATTGAGATCACATCTTCTCTAGTTCAGCCAGGAATTAAATGAAGAATTCATACTTCTCAATAGGCTGTTTAGTTTACTGAACTCAAGAAACACAATTTCCAAGTACTTAATTTAAATGATTTTGTGTTGCCAACTATCTCTTGAGAGCCTAGCTCCTGGGTTTTCTTTCCACCATCCCCACCCTGCCCTTTCCAACTCTAAACGGGCCTATCTACTGTAAGGTAGGTTTGTAAGAGAAGATTTGTAGGCACCCCTTCCCACAGCATGGGATTTGTGCTGAAGAGTCATTAAAATCAGATATATTGGTAAAAGCCACAAACTCTAATTGATCACAGGGAGCAGGAATATGGGGGATGGACCTGAAAGTCACACAGACACTGGGAAAAGGAAGACAACCATAATTTTCCTTTGTCTCTGATTTCAGCCATCTGTGCCTCCCTAGTGAAGCTCCCCTAATGCATTCTAATGGAAAATAGCCTCTTCCCTTGTTTACTTTGGAACACAGCTGTTGTTTTAATTGAGCCTAACAGATAATATGAGTATTGTTGCTTGATTTTAACCAGTAGTCTATAGTATTTGGAGGAGGTGAGACAAGGGGGAAAAACATTGGTTTTGCTGGAGAATTCTGTAGCAGGTCAAAATCCATGTTGACTCATGGTAACAAATAGAAGGCATTCATCGTTTTATTCCACTAGCAATCAGTGTCTTTATTTTTTCATCAGTATCTTTAAAACATCAGGCATTCAATTTATTATTGATTCACCTGTCAAATGTTTGCAAAAATACTGATTATTTTGTACAATTACTGAGAAAGGACTCACTCTGCTTTAGAGCTCACTCAACACTATACCTTTTGGTAGTTTGAAAGTATGTGGAGAAAATCGCCAAATATTCAAAGCTTTTGACACAGGGATCTCAATACTTGGCATATATATCACCTTGGTTTCTTCATCTGTAAAACAGGGAAAAACAAAATCATCAACTTCTCAGGGTTATTATGAAGTCCAAATAAGAGATGCAAATTACAAAGCACTTAGCATAGTGTTTGGAATAGTGTTAGTTCATAATGTAACATAACGTTATATAGTGTTAGTTCATAACATAAATGTTAGTTATTATTATTATTATTAATTACAACTTGTTTTGCACTAGCAAAGAACAAGAAACAAAACACATGCTTATAATTGGGAATAGCTAAACAAGTTGTGGTATAAGAATATAACAGAATGTTTCTCTGCTTTAAGAAATGCTGACTATGATGAATAGAGAAAAATATGGGGAGACTTGTATGAACTGATTGAAAGTAATTAGAACCAAGAAAAATACACACAAGAATGACAACAATGTACATTGAAAGAACAACAGCAATAAAATGATAAATGATGCTTCAAAATCCTAATGACCAACTTTAGCCCCAAAGAAGAGATATAAGAAACTGCTTTCCCTCCCCCTTTGTTCTTTGCAGAGGTTAGGACTATGTATATGGAACACTGAATAGTTAATGCCACAGTTTTTGTTTGTTTGCCAAGTTAGATAGTGTATCACCAATGTGTTAGGAGCAGCTATTATGAATATACATATATATTTTAAGAATCAAACCACATAGTATGATAAGCACTCTTCACTCAAAACTAAACCAGTACAACATTTATTCTGCACACTAGGACAAGATAAAATATCATTATAGAAATATAGGAAAACAAAGTTTAACAGAGTAACAGAAATATTTACACATATCATCAGATGGGGAGCACCGAGATTTGAAGTGTTGTCCAGTAAGCAAGCCCCACCCCCTCCAAGCAAGCCCCAGTAAGCAAGCCCCCCCCCCCCCAGGCAATATCAATCCCCTTGAATACATATGGTTTTCAAAGACTCAGCACCTGATTGACTTAGTGCCAAAAACGCGTGAAAACCCACGTGGCCCAGCAGCTGATTGGTTCTGCACCAGGGCTCTATGTGACTCAGCACAGGATGTTCACAGATATGAACTGGGCCAGAGTTCAAAGGAGTACGACATCTATGATACATAAGGCAAAATACCTGTTTACCTTTAGGCCTGGGAACATGGCCCCTGTTCCAAGGAGAAATAGGGAACTGTAAGGGTAATCAATTTGTTGGATATTGATGGCTAAGTATGGAAGGTATGAGCTCTGTATGGAAGGTGTGAGCCTTGTCTGGAAGGTGTGAATTCCCCTGTTGACTGGAAGAATGCTATTGGCTGAGACACTCCCCTGTGGACTTGGGAGAAGGCCAGTGTTTATAAAGAATAATTTTTACAGAGACAGACAGATTTTGGATTTGGCTCCTCAGTGGCTGACTGAAG
>JAQQSW010002424.1:0-14964 GCA_028646575.1 Pseudocheirus occidentalis
ACTTGGGCCTGTTTCCCACGAAAAGCCTTACTAGATGTTAGCATACAGTCTAGGAAGCTTTCACCTCTCTCACTCAAAGTAACTGAACAGTAACCAGGCCTCAAACTCATCCATGAGTCAGGAGGATGTCTACCCCAAGTGTACAAAGATTTCTCCCAGCAGAAGGGTGGATGACCACAATTGTGCCAACAAACATAAACTAGGCTGCAGCAGGCACGGTGAAGCACTTGGAGCTTGGTCCCATGTTAAAGACATCAAGGTCATCATCCACTGCATCCTGGGCCACAGCCAGCTGTCTTGACTTCTGTGCTGTCACTGGACTTCAGTGACTCTGGAAGAGAAAGTGAGACTAATGACTTTGTGCAACTCTGCCTCATTTAATTCTAATTCACACTTGAGTCAAGCCATCACCCTGGGATGTCACTGGGCTTCTTCAAAAGTGAAGGACAAACAGCAACTGATATAAGCATTAACTTCTGAGCAGAGCATAATACCAGCACTGCCACCTGTTCAAGTCTGTTTTTGTCAATGTGCAGTATTTTCGTTTTATTGAGTATTACTTCTGCATTTAAGGAATAAATATGTAGTCTGAGCCTTATTCATGTTGCACAAGATAACTTTCCTATCCTTCCCTTTTGGAGAGACTTTAGACATAAGCTAAAATCTAAATTATAGACAGTTTTTCTTTAAGGCTCAGGTTGAGAAAAGTAAAAAGCCAAAGAGTGTGAAAATAGGAACGCCAAACCTTCTCATTAAAAGCGAGGATCTCCAGGACTAGACACTGTACAGATGGCATGCCTGGATCCACAGCAGAGGAGAAGGAAGGGGGTCCATTCAGTGCCTCAGCCCCTTGGGCCCAGCAGTAGTTGCTTATTGTTAGGTATCAACACAGTGGCATTATCCAAAGAAACTCAAAGAAAGAGTGGCACCTAAGCAAGGACTGAGCTGACAACAAGTTACAGAAATGTTATGTCATGAAGTAGTAGACAGGGAAGGGCCCAAGGATTCTAAGCCAGAAGCTACCTTTAGAAATCATCTAATCCAACACTTGTTTTATGGGTGAGAAAACTGAAGATATACATAGAGGGAACAAGAGAGATACATAGAAGTGAGCTTAGTCTCCCCCCTTGAGAGAATGCAGATCCTCAAAGGAAGAGAAAGAAAGGAGTGTGAGATGCACAGAAGAAAATAATCACCCAAAGAACTCTACAAAAAACAGCATATATTTGAGGGTGGCACAAGGGAAAAAAATATTCTAAGTAAACTATGGAATTCCAAAATACGTTAAATAAAAAAGAATAAACACTGAAAACTTGGCATCTTAAATAACACACATTACTGTATTATTGCATTAAGTCAGAGTTAAGAGATAAGCATACAAAATTAGCTTTATCTTTCCAAACCACCAGTCTTTCTGACAGTGTTTTTATATTAATGAGTAAATACAAATAAGTGATGTCTCACAATTAGAAAGGCAGACTTTGCATGAACATCCAGGACACATTGGTCCTAGAGGGGAAACTAGAAAACTCCTTCTTGCTCCCTATTACCCTGTTTACCATGATCCCTGAACAACTGTCTTTCTTTGATATTCATGTAATTAAAATTTTTCTCCTGGACTGACAATTGTGGCTGCTGGATATCAGCCCCCCAGTCATGTTACCTCCTTTCTCAAGGAGTGATGCACCTAGTTCACCATCTTCCTCTTCTCCAAGAGGCCTAAAACATCCACAATGATATCCCCTTAAACTCTCCAACCTCCTAATTCCTCAGTCTCCTTAGAATCTATCACCTAATTCTTACTACACCTCAACCACACACAGAGATGGTTGTACCTTTGACCTGGACATTATTCACAAATATTCTACTTAATGTCTTCTTCAAAGACGGATATTCCTTTATTTGACCATTACCTTTAACATTTCTTTTCTCTTCATGCTCATCCCTCCTAAATACAGTTTTTTGTCTTCATCATGACCTCCAATCCCTCCATCTCCTTGGTATTCTCTCAGGCTACTGTTGTTCAGTTGTTTCCAACTCTTTGTGACCCCACACTATCCATGGGGTTTTCTTGGTAAAGATACCAGATGGCTTGCTATTTCCTTCTCCTATGGAGAAAGGCAAACAGAGGTTAAGTGACTTGCCCAGAGTCACACACCTAATAAGTGTCTAAAGCTGAATATGAACTTTGATTTTCCTGACTCCAGGCTCAGTGATCTATCCACTGAGCCACCAACCTGAGTCTTGAATAAACAGAGGTTAAGTGACTTGCCCAGGGTCACACAGCTAGTAAGTGTCTGAGGTCACATTTGCACTCCCTTTCCGACTCCAGTCCCAGTGTCTCTCCACTGAGCCATCTAGCTGCCCTTCTCAGGCCATTATCTCTGCTCTTTACTTTTGCCCCTATCCAATCGCCACCTTACAGTTAATCAATTTAATTCACATTGTTTTCTATTCTCAAATCCTTTAGCAACCTTGTCCTGTTGTCCCTCATCCACTAACAAAGCCTAACTCTAGATTACTCCCACTGGATTGGATCTACTTCTTTCACTCCTACTCACATGCTGCTGAACACAGATAGAGGAAGTCACACAACTTCTTACGGGGGACATTAGAAATTCACCTTATCCAGCTATAACTGAGCCCTCATGAAGCAGGGCAGTTCTTTTCTTCCTCCCTATCTGATTCCCTGTTTCATTCTCTACAGAAGCTATTACAAACCCTCTCCTCTTGCCTTGTTAGGGGAAGGATCTAACACCAGCATTTTGCTATTTCAAATTCAATGTTGGGATGAAATGAGGTACAGGTGAACAGTTAACAAAAAGAGGTTTACTTTGTACTAATAAAGAAAACATATGCAATAAGGATACAGGGACATTTAAATTCTCTGGTTTCTGGTAACCTCCTCTCATCTGCACATGGAAACATATTTGGTCAGTAGAGCAGGATATATATGTTCTTATGTTCTGCAGAAATCCAAGTCAGAGCCTGACTCCACAAGTGGAACGTTTTTTATGCCCACAGGTGAATAGAAAGTTGTTGGCAGGGTCCAATCAAGTCCCAGGGATTTGTTGACTAAGGTAAAACTAATTCTTACAGAGGAAATAGGGAAACATTTCCTATCACTATCACACACTCTAAGTCTTCCACATCTTCCCTATTCTCTCTTTCTCTCAGCTGAGGACCTCATTCTTATTTTACTAGGAAAGTTTGGATCATTATACATGAGTTCTCTGTTCTCTCCTTATCATTTCAAAACCCCCTGACACCATCATACTCTCCTCGTTTATTCTAGTCAGACAATGATGTGGTCCTTAATGGCAAGCCCAATCCCTTTACATGTGCTCAACACCACCCATTCATCACCAGCTCATCTTCTCCACAGATTGCATCTTCAATCATCCCTCTTTTCTCTAGTCTTCAATTTCTCCCTATCAACTGGTTCCTTCAACTAATTCTAAGTCTCTCCATCCTTAAAAACAACTTCACTAGACCCTAATATCCCTGCCCCAACCTACTGTCCGATACCCCTCCTCCACAACTTAGTCAAACTCAGAGTAGAAAAAAAAGCTATCTCCACTTACCCCTCTTCTTCTTTCTCACTTCTCAACATTTCCAAGTCTGGCTTCTGACCTCATCACTCAGCAGAAAAAGTTACTTTCTCCAAAGTAAACAGAGATCTCTTGGTTGCCAGATATGATGGTCTTAGCCTTTTCACTGCACTTGACACTGCTAACCATGTTCTTTTGCAGGATGCTGTCTGCTATTAGGGCTTTACTGATGCTTCGTCTGTTAGTTCTCTTGGTCTCTTAGCTTTCCTCATTAATTGCTCGTTCTCGGTCTCTTTTGTTAAGCTCACCATCCAGAGGAAATCCCTTAATTTCGGAAATTCTTCAAGGCTCTATCTTAAGCTGTTTTCTCGCCTCCCAATACACTCTGTCTTGATGACCTCCTCAGCTCCTACGGGTTTAATTATCATCTCTATGCAGATAACTTACAGATAGATAGATAGATAGATAGATAGATAGATAGATAGATAGATAGATAGAAAGAAAGATAGAGAGATAGAGATAGCGATATAGGTATACACATATATGTGTGTATACGTATATATACATATACACATACATACACATATGTACATATGTGTGTATCTGTGTGTATACAAATATCTCTAGCCCCATTCTCTATCTTGAGCTACATACAGTCCTACATCACAGATTATTTATTCATCATTTCGAACAAGAGGCCCTGGAGACATTTTCAAATTCAACATGTCCAAAATGAACTCACAATCTGTGAAGGTACCACCATCCTTCCACTGCCCTAGATTTGTATCTTGTACTACTCATTCTCTCACCCCACATACACAGTCAGCTGCCAAATCTTGTCATTTCTACCTTCACAACAGCTGGAGATAACAGGAAAGGCTTCATGCAGAAAAAACTGCTTCAGTTCCATCTGAAAGGTAAGGAAGCTGAGAATTCCAACATTCCTGGCAGCCCAAGCAAAGAAGGACCTTCTGGAAGGAACAAAAAGAATTCTGGTTTGACTAGAACACAGCATGCAAAAAGGGGAATACCATCCAATGACGCCAGAAAGATAGGCCGGGGCCAGAATGTATGTGTTTTAATAGCTAAATAGAGTAGTTTTTATTTTATCCTAGGAGCAATAGGAAACCACTGGAGTTGAATGTAGGAGAGTCACATGGTCATATCTATATTTAAGGAAAATTAATTTAACAGCAGTATGTAGGGTGGTCTGCCTTGGTGGGAGTTTTAAGGCAGGGAGATTAATTAATTAATTAGAATACTGTTGCAATAACCAAGACAAGTGGTGATTAGGGCTTAAACTAAGGGGATAGCTGTGTGAGTCAGTTGTTAAAGATATGGTGGGCAGCTAGGTGGTGCAGAAGACTCATCTTCTTGAATTCAAACTCAGTCTCAGACACTTACTAGCTGTGTGACCTTGAGCAAGTCACTTAACCCTGGTTGCCTCAGTTTCCTCATCTGTAAAATGTAATGGAGAAGGAAATGGTGAGCCACTCTGGTATCTTTGCCAAGAAAATCCCAAATGAGGAAGAGTCAGACACAACTGAAATGACTCTACAACAATAAGAAAGTAGAAATGAGGCCTGGCAACTGATTGGATCTGTGGCGTACGGGAAAATGAGGAATCCAGAATAATGCCAAAACTACATAGGGAGTAGAGAGACTGGGAGACTAGAAGAATGCTGATGCTTCGACAGAAATAGAGAAGTTTGGAGGAGGGGAGAGTTTAGGAGAAAAGATAATGAGCTCTGTTTCAGACATTTTGAGTTTGAAATGTCTCCAGCACACCCTGTTTTAAACATATGATAGCAATTTGGTGATGTAGGACTGAAGCACAGAGAAACTAGGATCGGATATACACAGATAGTTCTTGCTGTATGTAAATTCACATTATGCAAATTTGACTTTACGGAAAGAATTCTGAAAGAAATCTGCTCTGCATCCCTAAGACACTTATGTGAACTTTGCTGTACAGTACTGCACACTCTCTCTCTCTGCTCCTCCCACTCAGCTGTGTTCTCTCCAGGGCCTCCCACTTCTGCCCTACCACTCCCTCACTAAAAAAAATTTTTTTAAACCCTCCACAGCAGAAGAATAGACTTTTAGAAAGCCCACCACTGCAGCCAGATCAAGGTTGTGGCTTCAGAGCTCTGGCACCTTTGCCCCACTCTGCCCATATCCAACTGGACTCCTGTGTGTTTGTCTTGGCCCTGCATGTGGCCCATTCTCTCTTGTCTAAATCCATGCTCCACCCCCACCCCAGTTCTTCCTCTCTATTTGGCCAGGCTACAAAAGAGCTGACCCCAGTCCCTGTATATTCCTCCTCCTGCACTTGCTTCTCTGTCCAAGATCCCACTTGTCCTTGCACCCTGTTTAGCCCCTTATTTCCACAGGCCTGCATCTCTGTTCCTGTTTACTTCCCTCCCTCCTTTTCCCCAAATCAGAAGGCAAAATTATGTTATATAAAATCACTTTATGTGTAGAGGTTTGCAAATCAGTCCACTTACATATAGAACTGTCTGCAGAGATATGAGATGACTGCATAGAATGATAATTAAACATATGAGATTTGATAAGGTTACCAAGAGTGAGAATGTAGGGGAGAAACAAGGCAGCCTGGGATAGAATCTTGGGGAACACCTAAAGCACAGCGGATGTCATACAAAAGCTACTTAGAAGGAGTAGTGAGACTGACAGGAGGAAAATCAGAAGAAAGTCATTTCTCCAGAAAGGAGAAAGTATCTAGTAGAAGACTGTCACCAGAGTTAAGTGAAGCAGATAGGAAGAGAAGGATTAACACTAAGAAAAGACCATTAGATCTGGAAATTAAAAGATCAATTCTACTACCAAGGTAACTTCTCCTAATCTCAGTTTCCCCATCTATAAAATGAGGGGCTGTACTGAATGATTTACAACATTACTTCTAGCTCCAAAATACTATGTACTATTTCCTAAGTCTCTTTCCCATCCTTAAAATTCTTTTCAATTCTAAAATAAAATTAATTTTATTTCTTGTTTAAACATGAATAATAATAATAATAAAAAAGCCCAAGAACAATCCTAAGACAAAGGTATAGTATCATTTTATGAGTAAGTGAAATAAGCAGTCACCTACATAGTATGATCAGAGTGTTTCCTTATAAAAGAAATGCCTGGGGTGGCTAGGTGATACAGTAAATTGAGCACCGGCCCTGGAGTCAGGAGGATCTGAGTTCAAATTCAGCCTCAGACACTTGATACACTAGCTGTGTGGCTTTGGACAAGTCACTTAACCCCAATTGCCCTCCAAAAAGCAAAAAATAAAAATAAAAGAAATGCCTACCTCATTAGCCTGATGCCCATAATTCCAACATTAACTGATTAATTACATTGGATTATATTACTATTTCCATAGCTATTGTCATTAATGCCCTAGCATGAAGAGATTTTCAAGACTTCCCACTTTGCTTTGTGTTACATTTATCTATGTAAGAGAATGAAAGAAAGCATCTTGAGGAAGAGGACTGTTTATAAAATCTTTGGATTCTAGAGTCTAATACAATACCTGACACATCCTGGGGACTTGATAATATATGTTTAAATTAACTGAATTATCCTCTCGGACCACAACCTGAAATCTCATTGGAATTAAAGGGAATAGAGAATCTGACCCTTAGGGAGCAGGTCTGTTGCAAAGCCCCTCAGAACAGCAGGAAAACACTGGACAGCTAAGAGTAGTGACAGGAGACAGAAGTGAAAGAAGAGTGCTTGGGGTTAGCAATGTGTGTGCTACAAACTTGAACTATTTCACTGCCAATAAAAAAAAATGAAATAAAGCACTATACATGTTTCATGCTTTACTGCATGTGCTCAGTGCACAGAAAGCATGACACGAGCTATTCTTGTAGTTGTGGGTCTATAGTCAATAGGACAGAGACACACGGCTCAGGTGCAGAATATTACACTTGAATTTCAGTTAAAATCTAACTATACCAATCCAGCTCATGTTGAACAGGAGGTTTATACATAGTTTAAAAAAATGCCTAGGTCTGGAATTTGAAGCACATTGTGGGGCCAGGAAGATTAGCTAGAAGGTAGAAAGGACAGCAATGGTTCTGGCTGGATAAAAGTTGATTATCTTGATTGGGTCATCAATCCTACTTCAAGCGCACCAATTCCTCTCCAAAGGTGAGTATGCAAAGAGGTATGCAAAGAACACCACCTAGGGGAGCAAATAGTACAAAGCAAGGACGGCTTGAAATTCTGATTAGGCAGTGGAAGGTGGGAGAAAACAGAGAATCTCAGATTCTCAAGTATATATACAAGGTGTGCACACAAAATGAATAACCTGAGACAAAAACTAGGCTGGTGCTTTGAGGCTTGGAACTATCTACTTTTATGTTCATCAATGGATGGCTATTTAATTAACATAATTTACTATCCTAAGTATGGTTGGACTTACTTGTGGAAGAGAAAAGCACAGACAGGAAATGACAGATGACTGGCTGCTGCCTGCCTGCTCTGCCTTCTGGTTCCCACTTCCTTCACTTGCTTTGAAGCTCTGGAAGGCAGGAAATAACCTGAGTTGTTCTGAACACGTACAATCTGAGTATATACATGGTCAATTCTCCATACTTGTAAGTTCTGCTACAAGGCAGGCTGAGGCCAGTCAATTCCTTGAGTTTGGGAATTCTGAGCTGAAATTAAGGCCAAACCCTGTCATGTGTCTATACTAAGTCCAGAACCAATATAGTGAGTCCCCAGAAGCAGAAGACCACTAAGGCTACCTAAGGACAGGCCTTCTGGCACATGGCAGAAAATGGAGCTGGTCAAAGATTCTACACTGATCAGCACTGGCTATGAGTGAACACTACAGTTCCAGCCTTGACAAGATAAGGAGACCTAGTCAACCCAAAATAAAATGAGGGGAGGAGAGGAACCTCTATAAATGAATATGCAAACAGATAGAGGCAGAGAGACAGACAGGTAGATAGACAGATGTGGGTTTTTAATTTTTTAAGATATTCTGGCTGGGTTTTTTTCCCTTATAAATATTAATGAAAAAGTTATTTTGGCAAAACAGACCAATATAATTTAGGCACCGGCCACAGTTGTTAATGAATTAAGTACTTTTGACTCCATAGACTAAAGAGCCAAAAAAGTGACATCCTAAAATTGAAACAAGTCACTGTTTTTGACAAGCAAAATCAAGGTCCTATCAAATTCACAATTAAACTCATTGGGGAAGAGAGGGAGGGGGTGTCTAGGAAAGGTCCCTTTCAATTTAATGCAATTACTGAGTATGGCTCTTTGTCTGAAGAGCACCTCCCACGGAAGCAGACAAGGCACTGCCTTCTTGCTGAGAGAACATCCAGAAACCCTGAGGCTGGTTCCGACTCCATCACACATAAAAAGCAAGCTGCTTGTTAAAGTGTTTCCTCACAAGGACTCTCTTTCTGTATTTTCTTTTGTACCTTCTTCCAAGATGATGGGCAGGGAGTGAGATTTTTCTCTCCCACACATCCCACGAGTAGTAGTAAAAACTTACAGCAAATGTCCATGGAAATGGAAGACATGCTGGCACCAACCCATGAGAGTTTAAAGAAATTACTTCCTACCATCAATATCTCTTGTAGAGAGGATTTTTGAATTCCCCAGGAAGTGTGATCTCAAAATCTAGCCATATAGCCAGAAACAAGAGATTTCCTGGGAGACATAGGCTTTGGGAATTGCCTCATGAGTAACCCCAAGTTCAAGGATCCCTGAGTTTGATAGTTCAGGTTGTAGAACTTATAGAGCAAGATTTCCCAGTGCTGCAGTCTCCTTGAAGGAAGAAAACGAGCACTATTGACATTCACACTGGTCACCTCTTTTGTGGCTAGGATACAAACTCTCACTTTCTGGAAACCTTTCCTGATTAAATACACCCTACTATATTCATTGATTTTCTCTATGTTCTTTAAACATTTGCGTTTCTGGACTGTATTGTCACTTTGGCATTACTGATACAATGCCATACAAGGCCAATAATCATTCCCATTTAAATTAATTCTATTCAACAAGCACTTGCTATGTACTTTGGGTCATATGCTATCATCATTTTATTTGTTTAAAGGTACAGCCTACATCATTAGACTGTAAGTACCTTGAAGGCAGAAAACCTGTATGTGTGTTTTTAAAATATATTTCCTCCAATAAATTCACCTATTGCAAACGGTTGCATGATCTAATGCCCGTCCATCTGATGAAAGAAAAATGCTATGAATGGGAGAAGTTGGGGCAATGTTATTTTGCATAGAAGAAGTAGGGTTGGGGCAGTATGGGGCAGTGAGATTTATAGGAGGAATATGCTCTACTTGACCACTGACCAACCTCCTTACTTGTATTTCATTTTTTCATACATTCATTTATTCAAAAACCATTTAGTATGTACTTAATATATGTGGCACCCAGTGCTAAGTACTTAGAGAAATACAACGTATAAATGATTCCTGCCCTCAAAGAGCTTGTCTACCAAGTACAATACTCCGAACAAAGTAGGCCACTAAATAGATGCTTATGTTAACATTCATACAAATTCATTTCATGACAGATATAAACATTTTGTTAACAAGAAACCCACTTTTCTGTTTCCATTGTACCATATATTTCCTCTGCCAAAGTATGTTCTTCAAAGAAACTACCATATTAGACACTCAAAATCCCATTCAACCAAGCCAGCTTCTCTTGGCTTATTTATTGACCCTTTCTAATTATGGCCCTTTATTCCTGTCAGAAAATTGCAGATATGCAAACATAAAAATGTATATATCCAGGGAAACCACACTAAGACTGATTTACTCCATGATTTTTTAAGCTTGTATGTGAATATGCCCCTTTGCTTCTACCAGTAATGATAGCATTTTCAGGAATGTTGCATCTCTTTGGAAGCAATTCTAACATCGTCACATTCATATGAAAGCTCTTGCCTTTTAAAAGATAGTGAAATAAAGCAGGTGAAATACTCAGGGCCTGCATCTGTAAGAACCAGCAAAACTTCTGCCTGAACCAGATTAAAATATAAGGGAAATAATAATAAAATAATTATAATAACTAACATTTATGTAACACTTATTCTGTGTCATGTACTATACTAAGCACTTCACAATTATTACCTCATTTGATCCTCACAACAACCCTGAGAGTAGGTGCTATTATTATCCCCACTTTACAGATGGGGAAACTGAGGCAAACAGAGGCTAAGTGAACTACCCAAAGTCACACAGCTAATGACTGTCTGAATATGGATTTTAACTCAAGTCTCCCTGAATCTAGGCCTGGCACTCAATAATATTAAAATGTCTAACAAAATAAGAAAAAATACAACATAGATAATGTCAATTTGTGATTTTCGAAGTCAATATGCTGCCCATAGGGATCCGTTTCTGTTTGTGTTTGACACCACTGATGTAAAGAATCTTGTTTTTTTTCTAAAACCAACTCTTGCTGAAGTATAGCTTTTTATAGTTGGGTTTTTAAAAAAAAAAGTTTAAGTATGTGTTTCATTTCAAGGTTCCTACTACTTCTTACCCCCATGCTACATAGATAAACACATCTGCTCTAAATGGGCAATAATTAACAAAATAGAAGATTGCGATGCTTAATGACTTAAAACAAATCTAACCTATGACCCGGGATAGCCGCTAGAAGCGGGCAAGTCAAACTTAAAAGCAAATCTGCATGGAAAAGACAATACCATTAAGGTATAAGTGACAAAACTCATTTAGAGAGTGCTTCAAAGCTTGCAAAAGCACTTTCCTCCTAATTCTGTGTAGAATTATTATTACTTCTATTTTATTTTTACTGAAGTTCTGAGATTTATGTAGGCTCCATCAATAATAAGAGCAAATGTTTATATAGCCCTTACTATGTTCTAGGCACTTTCCAATTATTACTTCATTTGAGCCTCACAACAACCCCAGAAGGCCATTATTATCTCCATTTTACAGATGACAAAACTGAGGCAAATAGTGACCTGCCCAGGGTAACACAGCTAGTATCTGAGATTAAACCTGAACTCGCATCTTCCTGACACCAGGACAACTTATCCACCTTCAGGGCCAACCATGAACCCTGAGGAAAGGCTGCTTGGAACAAGGTCAGGAGTCTTCCTTCACGCACATAATATCTGAGCTGGTATTCAACCCTGATTTCTTGACCCAAAGTGAAAAGTACTTTCTAACACATCATGCTACTGCTTATAGTGACACAACATTATGGCAAATTTTGATGACCAAAGTAAATCATACAATCAGAGAGTAGAAAATCTCAGTATCACTTCAAAGAAAATTCATACTCTGGAGCGGCTAGGTGATGCAGTGAATAGAGTACCAGCCCTGCAGTCAGGAGGACCTGAGCTCAAATCCAGCCTCAGACACTTAACACAGGAACTAGCTGTGTGACTTTGAGCAAGTCACTTAACCCCAGTTGCCCTCAAAAAAAAAAATTCATACTCAGAGAAATGGGTAATGCAAAACATGACAGAGAGAAGTAATAACTCATACTTATTTCATGAATTCCACTTTCAGAGGTCCTTAAAGGAAGATCTTTAATAGAAACAATTAATATACTCAATCCATTATGCTTCCTTGGAAACATCCTCAGTTTTCAAAAGACGTTTTAAATCTTTCTTTAAAAATATGACAACATAAGGACTTCCTGGAAGATGGCAGAGTAGAAAGAAGCCACGTGAGCTGGCTTTCTGTGCACAGATGTGTAAAGATATGCAATAGAGGGCCAATCCCCTCATTGTTCCACAAAAAAGAGGAGAAAAAAAGGGAGAAGTGGGGGGGGGGAGGGAGGAACCCTGCCCCCCTGCCCTAGGGGATGAACTTGCAGTGATTCACAGCCTGGGAAATTCTGCCAGCTCCCTGATCCCAGATCCCAAAGGAGCAGCTTCTGCCTTCCTCCCCCAGGGGTGGGGAACACTCTCCCTCAAGGCCATATGTGGCTTCAAAGCTAAAGGTTCCCCATCCCAGTGACAACCAATTCCAATGGCTTCCAATGCCTCCAGAATAAAATATAAATGCTTATTTTGCATTTAAAGTCCTATACAAACTGACACCAATCTATCTACCTTTACAGGCTTACTGGATATTACTTCTCCCACACTATGCAGAACAGCAAAAGTGCCTCTCTGTTCCTCATACCCAACACTATCTCCCACATCTGTGCCTTTGGACCTGTGGTCCCGCACACCTAAAATGCATTTTCTCTTTACCACTGTCTCATTGTCACACTATGACTAGTCATAGAGCATTCTTCTTTTAAGAGGCAGTTCAAGCACCATCTTCTATACCAAGCCTTTTGTGGTTCCCCGACACCTAACTGCTAGTACCGTCCCTCCCAAACGACTTTGTATTGAACCGATATCTACCTTTATATCCTTTACACATACCTGTATTTATTAACTTCATATTGATGCTACATGTACGTCCTCGTTACCTCAGAAGTCAGAATGTAAGTTCAAGTAACGATCATTTCGTTCTTTGTACTTTCGTCCCCAGCACCTAGCACAGTTCTCAGCACATAGTAGATATGTCATATTTGTTGAATGATACTAAGCCCCTAACATATGCCCGGGTACTGTGATAGGTATTGGAGATAGAAGTACAAAGAATAACAGAATCATTACTGTTGTACTTGGCCTCCCCTGGCTCCCCTGATCCTTTCCCCTCCCCCCATTCTGCCCTAGCCATCTTCTTCCTGTTTCATCAAGGAAGTTGGCTGCAGGGCCCCCCAAGGTTTCCCTGCCAGCTACACTTGAAATGTGTACTAGCCAATCCCTGCTGTAAACCCCTTATTACGCAATCCCTGACCACTGAGAGTTGGGGGAACCCTATATATATCAGTGATCTCCCCTTGGTCAGGCCTGTTTGATTTGGGCAAGGTAAGATGTAGCCCCAAACAGCGCGCACTAAATAAAATCCACTTCCAAAATATGCACTTGGGGTCTCACTGGCTTCTTTCAGCATAACATTACTTTCATTCTAATGATGTTCTAATGACATGACCAACACAACACAAATTTGTTTTGTTTCATTACTTTTGTTAAAAAAAGAGGACAGGGGAGGGGTAAAGAGTGATTAGTGATTTTTTAAAAGAGCATTAACAAGATATGTACAAATATTTAACAGAGAATAAAATAAAATTCAATAAGTAACTGAGTCAAGCTTCGCAATACTGGTACTACCCAAATAAAGTAAATATAGATTTTTTTAAAACTGTATAAGGTTCATAGTTCCATATTTAATACTTTTTTGGCCTTTGTAGGTAGAAAATGTTTGTTGATAGTTTTCTAGTTCATAAATTTTTTTAAAGTATACAAGTATAGAAGCTGGAAGAATATTCTTCCTGCATAAAATTTTAAGTCATTTTCAAACCATTTAAAATGTAATTCTATTTCTGTTATTTTGGTAAAAATTATTTTAATATTTTTGTTTTAAGAAGACCTATTTTACTGGCCACAAAATTCCTCCCCAAAGTATATTAAGATGTAATAAATTGTGAAGTACATAAGAAAACTAGTTTTGTTTTTTATAGTGTTTTGTCACCAGCAACATAATTTATCAAATGTATGAGGACCATCATTCTCCTAGTGACCCTGGTTCATAACTTTAGACTCATGCTTGCCTCATCTCTCTCCCTTTCTTTTCTCTCCCTCACCTCTTATGTGCAATTAGTTGCCAAGTCTTGTTGACTCCACTCCCAATTTCTGCTAGGTAGTTCAGCAGAACTGAAGCCAAGGAGGCAAATCCCGACTCAAATATCTGTTAGCTGTGTGACTCTAGGCCAGGCATTTAACCTTGATTTCCTCATCTGTAAAATAGGGGTAGTAATAGCACCTATTTTCCAGAGTTGTTTTGAGGCTCAAATGAGAAAAGCTGTAAAGCACACATCGTAAGCACTCTATTAGTTATGATGATGACGATTATCCTGTTTTCCCATTTTTAAAATGGGAGAATGCTAACTGCACCTACCTTCTGAGACGGCGGGAAAGGTAAATATCGGCACTATGCAGCCTAACTTCTGGCTTCCTCCCTCCCGTCCTCCCCCAATGGTCAAGTCCCTCTGCTAGCCATTGCCTGTAGGACAGAACCCCCAAATGCTTCAGCCTGGAACCAGAGGTTCTATGGCCTCGGGCATGGCCACCACCACCACCACCACCACCTTTCCAGGCTTATGTAATTCCATTCTGTTTCTTCCCGCCAGGTGGCCTGGAAGATGGTCCTACCGGCCGGCACTTCGGCCTAAGCACGTAGGCTCCCAAGCCCATCCTTCTCTTCCTTCCCGGTCCGGCTCAGCCTTCCCTTCCCAACCCCTCCCGCCCCTCCAAGACTGCTCGGCCCACGCGGTTTTTCACGACTTAACTTGTGTACACACACACACACACACA
>JAQQSW010002425.1:0-14963 GCA_028646575.1 Pseudocheirus occidentalis
GTTTCTTTGTAACTGTTTAATAGTATCTTGGTTTCTCATAAAGTCATTAGGTTCCACTTGCTCCACTCTAATTCTGAAGGAATTATTCTCTTCAGAATGCTTTTAATATTCTTTTTCCATCTGGGAAATTCGACTTTTTAAGGCATTCTTCTCCTCATTGGCTTTCTGGGATTCTTTTGCCATTTGAGTTAATCTATTTTTTAAAGTGTTGTTTTCTTCAGTCAGGTCGTTGACTCTTTTCATGATTTTCTCACATCATTCTCATTTCTCTTCCCAATTTTTCCTCCACTTCTCTTATTTGTTTTTCAAATTCCTTTTCCAGTTGATCTATCACTTCTAGTCATTCTTCAATTGTCTTGGAAGCATTTGGTGTGGGAGTTCTGACTGTGTTGTCTTTCTCCTTTTCTATTGCTTTGATCCTTTTTGTCCACTAAAAAGGATTCTAGAGTTTTATTTCTGTCCTTATTTTGCTTCCTTTTTCTCATGTTGGCTAGTCAATTAATTGGTTGTTTTTTTTTTAATTATGTGAAACTCTGCTTCCAGGGGGTAAAGCTCTGTTCCAAATCATTGGGGTTTTCCCAGCTGCTGGAGCTATTAGGGGGGTGTTGCAGCCCCCCCCCAGCTTTGGCTTGCTGAGAATGCACCCCAGGACCACTGCCCAAGACCACAATCCCAATCCAGGCCGCTCAACGCAAGAGCACTTGGCCCTGATCAATTGACTCAGCCCCCCTGTGGGGTTTGCAGGCCAGGGACTCTGAAACAGTCCAGTGGGGGCAGCCGTGTGTTACAGCAGTTCCTGCCCTTCCCCCACTGCTTCCCTGCCCTGGGGGCAGATTGGCTGAACTGCTTTTCCTCCCCCAAATTTAGTTTCAAAGTTTCACTTTCACTGACCTTTTCTAATCCTGCCTTGCTAGATGTGAAAATCCCTTGAGGTGCTATAGATCTGCTCCCAGGGAGTAGATTCATGATGCAGCTTGGGAGACTCAGCTCCTCCCGACTACCCTGGGGCCTGGCCACGTTTCAGTTTCAGGCTGGGCTGGCCTCGGCTCTTGGCCTGCCATGATGAGTCCCTGCTGCCAAGTTGCCTTCAGCAAGAGATGTGTTTTCTGTATTTTTGTGAGTTTGAGAGTCCTAGAATTTGTTTAGGGTGATATTTTATGGGTATTTAGGGTGACTGTGTGGGAGCTGCAGAACCTTGCTGCTTCTACGCCGCCATCTTGGCTCCACCCCTGGCTCCCTAATGCATTGTTGATGGAGTTGTCAACTGGTTCAACCATTCTGGACAACTTGAGCTATACCCAAAGGGTCATAAAACTTTGCATACCCTTTGACCCAGCAATATACTATAGGTCTATATCCTAAAGAGATAAAAAAAAATGAAAAAGGACCTATATCTACAAAAATATTTACAGCAACTTTTTTTGTGGTGGCAAAAAATTGAAAATTGAGGGAATATCCATCCATTGGAGAATGGATGAACATGTTCTGGTACATGATTGTGTTGAAAATTCTACTGTGCTATAAAAAATGATGAGCACACTGTCAATAAAGACTTAGCTAGTTGGGGTTCCTAGGTGCTGTGGTGAATAGAGCACTGGCCCTGGAGTCAGGAGGATCTGAGTTCAAGTATGGCCTCAGACACTTTACATACTTACTAGCCATGTGGCTTTGGGCAAGTTGCTTAACCCCAATTTCACTCCAAAATGCAAAAAAAAAAAAGAAAAGAAAAGGAAAGAAAAAGAAAAAAGAAAGAAAAAGAAAAGACTTAGCTAGTCTCAGCAATACAATGATCCAAGACAATTCCAAAGTACTTATGATGAAAAATGCTATCTACCTCCAGAGAAAGAAATGATGGAGTTTGAATGCTGCATACTTTTTATTACTTTACTTATCTTGGGTATTTTTTTAGTCTATGTTTTCTTTCACAAATGACGTATGGAAATATGTTTTGCATGAATGAACATGTATTATCTATATCAATTTACTTGTCATCTCAAGCAGAGGGGAGAAGAAGGAGGGAGAAATTTAGAATTCAAATTTTAAAAATATTAAAAATTTTTATTGCATGCAATTTGAAAAGAATGTAATCTTTTGTACTTAAAAAAGAAAGAAATGCAAGATGCTATCAGAAAAACCTGGGGAAACATATATGAACTGATACAAAGTGAAGTGAGGAGAACCAAAAGATTAAATGATTAACTGTGAATGACATAGCTAGTGTGAGCAAAACAGTTCTGAAGAACTTCCTATGAAAAGTACTGTCTACCTCCAAAGGAAGAACTGTTGGAGTCTGAATGCAGTTTGAAGCATAATTTCTAAATACTTTATTTTCCTGCCCTTTTTTTGGGGGGGGCCCTATAGGTTCTTTTGCCATCTGGCTAAAATGGAAATATGCTTTGCATAACTTGACACATATTATCTTTATCAAGTTGTTTGGCTTCTCCAAGAGGAATAAAGGAAGGGAGAGAATTTGGAACCCAAAATAAAGAAAAATACATAAAAAACAAATGTTAAATTCTATTTATACATAATTGAAAAAATGAGAGAAATAAAGATAAAAGTAGGGACACTAATGCATTATTAGTAGAGTTGTGAACTTCTCTAACTATTCTGGAAAACAACTTGGAGCTATGCCCAAAGGCCTATAAAACTGTGCATACTCTTTCACCCAGCAATACCACTTCTAGGTCTATATCCCAAAGGCATTATTAAAGAAAAACAGGGGGGGAAAGACCTATAGCTACAAAAATATTTTTAGCAGATTGTGTGTGTGTGTGTGTGTGTGTGTGTGTCAGAAAAAAATTGGAAAATGAAGGGATGTTCATCAGTTGGGGAATGGCAGAACTAGTTGTGGCATATGACTGTGATGGAATATTATTGTGCAATAAGAAATAATGAAACAAATAATTTCAGAAAAAGCCTGAAAAGTCTTATATAATTGATGAAGGATGAAGTAGCAGAACCAGGAGGTTATTGTATACAATAATAGCTGTATTGAAATGATGAATTGTGAAAGACTTAGTTATTCTGATCAAGATAATGATGCAAGACAATTAATTTGAAAGGATTCATGATGAAAAATGCTGTCTAACTCCAAAGAGAAAACTGATGAACTCTGAATGCAAATTGAAGTATAATTTTTTCACTTTTCAAATTTTACTTGCTTTTTTGCAAGCTAATATGGAAAGATGTTTTGCAGGATTTCACATGTATAATTGATATCATATTGCTTGCCTTCTCAATAGGTGGAAGAGGGGCTATAGAGAGGAAAGAATTTGGAACTGAAACTTTTGAAAAAAATATGTTAAAATGAATTTTTTTTAATTCCAAGAATAAATTCACAGACCCTACCATACCTCCAAGGAAATTTATGATACAGGAAAGATTTAAGAACTCCTGCTCTAGGCAAACTGGACTGCTAACATGTTTAATATATTGCAACCTTCCCTACCACTGTGATATTTTCCATTGAATCCTCACACCTAAAATGGGACAATCCTCCCACTTTCCTCTATCAATTTTCTGACAAATGAAATTGTGTGTGAGCCATTTAAAGCTGAATTCAATTATCTTCCAACGAAGTCTTTTCTCACTTTGCAAAGTAATTTCTTTCTCATCTGAATATCATTGCATTTCTTTTTGTACTTTTAAAATTTATTCATTACACTGTTTGTTTGTACACATATTTAATCTCCTATTCTTAATGATAAATTCTTTGTGGGCAAGGACTTTGTCTTATTAATTTTTGTATTTCCTGAAGGGTTTTAAACAAAGTTAGTAGCTAATAAATGTTTATTAAATCAATGAAATAATTTTTCTAGCAGAAAACTTACTCATGAATCAGAATCACAGGAGTACAGAGCTGGGGAATTCTTTCAAAAGTCATCAAATCCAGGGTCTAACCTCCAAGCTCACTTAATTGTGAGCTTGCTGGTGCATATGGCAGGGAGTGGGATGCAACCACACTTCCCATATTCTGCCTTCCACTGTCTTCCCAAAATCCCACTTGATCAACTACATTATACAAGCTATATATCCTCAGAAAACAAGCATCCTCCTTCTTTTATCTCTAATGTCTGATATCACCTTGATCCTTTAATTCCTAGTAAAATGTTTGAAGGAGATTGGGGGAGCAATGAAATACTGACTATCGAGGATGAGACACCCAGCAAGGTTGTAAGATGTTTATAGACAGAGATATTGTTCTTTGAATTCAGTATCAAAAAGTTTTCTTGATGCATTAAAATATCAACATGTCTTATTTGGGAAACACTGTTCAAATCTGTGCATTAGCTTTGTAGTGATTGGAAAGTCAATCAATATTTCTAAGTTCCAGTTTCTTCATCTGTTAAATAGGGATAACACTTTGTCACTCCTTTCTTGACATGTTTGATTTGAAAAATTAGTATCTTAAACTTTCTTTTTAAAATCTAATTAAAAAATAATTTATTTTTGTTACATTTTAAATTCTCAACTATCTCTTTCCCTCCCTCCTTCTCCCACAGTAGAGAAGGCCACCATTTAACACAGATTTACAAATATACATAAAACTATAATATGCATACTTCTCTGTTACCAGTTCTTTCTGTAGAGGTAGACCACATGTTCCCTTATAAAGCTTTTGAGTATTGATAATACTCAATGTTAATTTGAGTACTTTTAAGATTCAGAATAACTTAATCCTTCACAATTTTTCTTCGAACAATATTGCTGTTACTAAACACATTATTGTCTTGGTTCTGATCATTTCACTTTTTGTCATTTGATCCAGATTTTTCCATGTTTTTTCCCAGTTTTTGAAACCAACCAGTTCAGCATTTCTTACAGCTCACAACTTCTTAAACTTTGAAAGTGTTTGGTAAAGGACTTGTTATGTCACTGACAAAGGGAACTCCTGGGTAAGGGTTGTAACGGTTCTACCTCTCCCAAAGCAGGTCATCACCTTTTTTCCCCCAACTTATATATATATATATATGATGCATTAAAATATCAACATGTCTTATTTGGAAAACACTGCCTCTCTCTCTCTCTCTCTCTCTCTCTCTCTATATATATATATATATATATGTATATGACAGAGACAGAGATGGAAAGACAGAGAGACAGAGAGAGACAGAGAAACAGACACAGAGACAGAGAGAGAGGGAGGGAGAGAGGGATGGAGGGAGGGGGAGAGAGAGAGAGAGAGAGAGAGAGAGAGAGAGAGAGAGAGAGAGAGAGAGAGACTTGCTTTAGCACACTAAGGGTAAAGTGACTGTCCCATTAGTGTCCCACACTCTTTGTCCACTCTGCAGCTACTGTCCTTCTGTTTAAAAGCACTATTGTTATTGTTGCTATCCATTACTTGGATTACAGAAAAAAAAATTCCCTAACTTTGATTAATGTAGAAGATTCATGCAAGAAATGAAGCAAAATGTTCAAATATTGCTCTTATTTGCATGGAAATTCTCAGTGCCAGTCCTTATGATTTAAACACTTAAATAAGACTTTCAAAAATCTACCTGCAAATATACAGGAAATGTAGAATTCACTGTAACACTAGGTAAAAGGGTTTCAGTGAGGAAGCGATGAAGAGTGGACATTTTCTTTTTTCTTTTTTTTGAACCTTTAATTGATGTCTTTTGTTATTTATACTATAACAGTGTCTGAATGGGGGTATTTTTTTGGAAGGGGGGGAAGGCAAAGCAATAAGGGTTAAGTGACTTGCCCAAGGTCACACAGTAAGTGTCGAATGTCTGAAGCTGGATTTAAACTCAGGTTCTCCTGATTCTAGGACTAGTATTCTATTCACTGTGCCACCTAGCTGCCCCCCTGGATGAGGTTTTAATTCCGTCTTCTACCATTTGCAACTGAAATCTTGTTGTAACAAAGGAAAACTGGTAAATAAAACTAAACAATTCATCTGTGTCATTGTATGTAGCATTCCATACCCAAAGTCACCCACTTCTTTTCCACAAGGAGGCCACTGTGTTCCATTGTTTATTCCCTTGGAACAAGAATTGTCATTAGAATTAATCAGAGTTCAGCTTCGATTTTCTGTTTTCCTTTATATCATTATGTCATTGTTATATTGTTCTAAGAAAGGATGTTTTTACAAAGAAAATATAGATGATGTAATTGCAGGGAACCCAGTAAGAATTCTGCATCATTTACTTCTTTGGGGGAGCCATGCCAAGTAAGAGAAGAGAACTTATTGATGGACAAAGGGGGAACTGTTGGATCTGGAGCCTGGGGATGTGTATTTGGATCCTGATTCATGTAATTGTAGGAACTTAGACAAATCACTTAACTTCTCCAAGTTTCATTCCCATTTTCATCTCTAAATTGTGAGATTCTATAATTTTACTGAGGGGCAGGCAAAAAAACAAAACGAAACACAAAGAAACTAAGGGATGAAGAAAGACATGGCAAACCACTCCAGTATTTTTGCCAAGAAAACTTCCTGGACAGTAACAATGCATGGGGTCACTCCATGAGTGAACAACAAAGGGAAAACCTTTAGTATGAAAAGCCGATAGGTAGATAGTGGACAGAAAGCTCACCTTGGAGCCAGTAACCTGGATTCAAGTCATACCTCCCCCATGCACTACCTGTGTGAGCCTGTGCTTGTTGCGATTGTTAGTCCTTTATTCTCGAAGAGGGCTATGGTATCATGGAGGTCGTGCTATGACTTGCGAGTAAATTGAATTTAAGTCAAGGAGGGCTGTGCAAAGTCACCAACCTCACTTTCTTCTTTGAAGCCATCTGGGTCAAGTGACCAGGTACACATCAGGGTGATTGGAGAACCACCCTGGATGTCTTTTAAAGCTGAGGTCTTTAGCAGATCTCAGTTTGACTCACCCATTCAGTGAATAAGGCTAGGTAAAAAAAAATGAGACAAAGAATGGCCTTTTAAACCTAGTCTATAGGGAAAAAAAAGGAACTTGAGTGAAAACCTCTCAGTGCCACAACCAACTTTCTAAGATCTGAAATCTCAGACTACTCTTTGGCTGCTGGTCTATAGGGGCAGAAGGATTTTTTCCCCTAGTTTCCCATGCTAAGCAAATCAAAAGTTTAATTCTCTTTCTTCCTCTACAAAAGAAAAAAATCATTTTATTCAAATGACAGTATGTCTTCTCTTTAAAAAAATGTATTTTTTAATTAATGGAATAAAACAAGCACCTCCTTAACAGTACAATAAAAAGATGATTATACATGAAACTGTAACTCTACTATGTACGACTTGATGTTTCTTCCAAATATACAATAAAATTATTGTGTAAATTTCTTTTTTTTCCTCCTTCCTCCCCCTTCCTAGATGGCAACAATTAGACACAAATAGGATTAGTATTGTATGTCTTCTGAAGGTCAATATTGGTCTATGTTGGGTGCTGACTTTCTTTTGTCTATCCAGTTGTACAATAGAGAGTCAGACTAAGGCCCACAGAAAAGCTACATCAGCTGAACTAAGATGTAAGATGTAATGTTTAACAAAATAAATAAAAATATAGTCCAAGATAAATAATACTAATTTGTGGTGTTCTAAGATGATATGCAGCTGGGCTTGATTTTTATCTGAGTTTGACATTGCCGGTATAAAGCATCCTCCCTCTTTATCTGAAAGCAACTTCATTACTATCTTTTTTCCCCTCTGTTTCCTTCTATAAATTTTATTTTCATTTGACCATGTTGCTTGGGAGGCCATTGTGTTCATTCAATGGTTTGGAAGCTATTCTCAATGCTTGCTTTCCCCCCACAATCTGGGCCCCTTTGATCTCCCTCCTACTTGGTGCCTTTGTTCTTTATGCTTCTCTTTGTTGCCTCCATTGTGTTTTTCCTCTACAGATTATGGTCTGAACCAATAATGGAAGCTCTTTCTTCTTGCCAGGGTGTTGATCTCCCTAAGCAAAATATCTCTTCTGGATGTGTAGAGTAACTACAAAAGAAAGCACACAATCCCTCAGCCCTTTCAGGCACTTCTGAGCTGAGAGGAGATAGACTGGTAGTCAGGAAAGAAAGAAAATACAAAATATCTTTTTTAAAAATTACTCCTCTTAGGGAAAGGATTTCCTTTTTGACAAGTGACATTGAAGACAGCAAGAGGGACAGTGCTTAAGTCTCAGGATAATGCTAAAATCTCTTACTCTAGACATTAGCATAATGACAGACACCAGAATCCTTTCACTAAGAAGGACAGCATTTTGTTACACAAATGTTTATTTTTTTTTCTCTACTGCTCTGAGCTTTCGATGTGTTGAAAATGGATTGGTGCTTTGGGAAAATTTATTGTGAATGGATGCACTAAAAAGTGGGGGAGATACTTTTTTTTTCAGATTAGTCTTTTATTGCTGCTTGAATGTACTAATATTTCCTTAAATAGAATTTGTACCATTTTTAGTTTGGTGGAACACTTATGATTTATTACATGAATTTGGATATACCATGGCTCAAATTATGTCCATTGAAGCATAACAATTAGAGTCAACAAAGTCTAAAATCATGTTGTATGGTGGGCATCGTCCCAGGATTTCATTTCAATCAGTTAACCAATTATTATATATTTATTTGTTGTCTGCTCTGTCTTAGGAAGTATCTCAGAATTGGGAGAACCCTGAGAGCCTATCTAGGTCTACCCATATCTGGGCTAGAATCGTCTCTACTGGAGTAGTGTCAAAATCAAATAGCTTGTTTTATTCCACAAATTAAAAATAAAATAGAAATGATGATTCCTGTGGGTCATATAGCAACTTGGTTTTAAAATGTAATATTATCAGTATTTTATTGTATTTTTATTTATCTTGTTAAATATTTTCCAATTACTCTTTAAACCTTGTTCAGCCTTTGCTTTGGAACATTTGAGGTTTTGTGGTTGACAATTCTACTCCATACCATCATGGAGAAGTGGTCAGAGGCCTTGCTGAAAGATCTCCAGTGAGGAGAGACAACCCATTCTATCCTTGTCCTCAAGGTCTTTCCCCACATCAATACTGAATGTGCTTCTCTACAAATTCCACCACTACAAAGAAAGTTTCAAAACCGACATGATAGAGAGATCAGTGGTGTTTGGGAAGATTGGATTAGAGCCCTCTGGAGTTTATAAGGATCTGGGGATGGGAACAGAGATTTATTCTATGCTTCATTCTCTTTTGATATTTGCACTGTTTTTATGTCTTGACTAAATGTTTTTACTATTGGATAACCTGCTTAGTCTTGTAATATAAAGTATTGTACTAATGGTGGCTCTTTTCATTATTTTCAAAACTGATTAGCCCAAACAGACAACTTTGGACTTGAAAAAGTAGCAGATTCAGAACCAGAACTTATTTATTTATGTATCTTTTTTTGAGGGGGGAATGTAGGGCATTTGAGGTTAAGCAACTTGCCCAAGGTCACATGGCTAGTAAGTGTTAAATGTCTGAGGCTGGATTTGAACTCAGGTCCTCCTGACTCCAGGACTGGTGCTCTACTCACTGCACCACCTAGTCGCTCCCAGAGACTCTGTGTTTTAATGGCTAGTCTAAAAAGTCTAAATCAGCTGGTATAATCGTCATTCAATAAATATTTATTTGCAATGTTATGTTAGGCACCATGTGGTTCCACTTGATTTAATAACATTGGCTTATTGTAGAGTTCCTTTGGCTTTGTTTTGAAATTCAATCCAATTCTGTTTAATTCAGTTTAACTGTAGAATCTATTTTATAAAATTCAGTCACTTATTTGAATTAGTATTGAAAAACCCAAACCAAATTACTTGTTTAAAAGAAATTACTCTGCTAGTCATTCATTTAGATGGCTCACTCAAGCTTTTCTAGCTCTTCTACTTAGAGGATTAGTATTGTAAATGTTCTATTGAATAGTACATGAGAAGATGGGTAGCTCTCTGCAATGATTCTTTGTTGAATTAAAAGAGCAACGGAGGGGGCAGCATGGTGTATTGGAGAGAGCACTAGATATGTAGTTCGATGGTCTAGGTGCCAAATCTGGCCTTGTCACTAACTTGTTTTTAAACTTTGGAAAGTCACTTTCTCTCTTTGGGCCTTACTTTATTAGTATGTAAAATTGGGAATAGCTTTGGACTGGATGATGGCTTAGGTCATTTCTAATTCTAATTCTCATGAGTCCCAGTGTGGATATCCTGAGTCTCTTACTTTGGTTTTTGAGATTTCCTGATCTCTTTATTATTGTATCATAGTTTATAAACATAATACCAGTAATATAATAGCTAAAATGTATATCTAGTGCTTTCAAATTTGCCAGCACTATACATGTATTAACTCATTTGAACATTTTTATCTCATTTGATCACCATTGACTTACTCAATATGATCAGTTAATAAAGATTTAATATGTTCCAGGCACTGTGCCAAACCATGGGAATAAAAAGACAGGAAATCATATTTTCCTCATCTCTAAGGATTTCATATTTTAAGGGAGAGACAGCAAACAATTATGCAGGTAAAAAACTTACACTGTATAAATGGGAGGTCATCTAGAAAGAAGGCACTGGAGGTCAGACCCTGAGGGTACAGGGCAGGGGGAGATGGAACAGCATGGAAGGACTTTAATTCAGTCCCATCAATTTATAGATGAGAATACTGAGTATCAGAGCAGTGACATGCCTTGTCCCAATTCCCACAGGTACTAAGTGGTAGAGCTGGGATTTTGAGGAGATCTGAAGATATCTGATATCCATGAAGATATGAAGATATCTGAAGATATCCATAAACCATAGTGAAGGTAGTACACTGAAAGACATGTAGCTCCATTAGAAGGAAATGAAAAAATACTGTGTGAGAGGAACCTTGCCATGAAGATTTTGTGGACCTGTTGTCAATGTTAGATAGAGACAGGGCTGCTTTTGCATAGGGGATGAATAAACTATGTTTAAGAACATTAGCTAGAAGTGTTAGCTAAGAAGACCAAAGATGATGTGGAAAAAGTCTTAACAGAAGGTAATGCAGCAGATTTAGAAAACTCTATAAATGGGATCTTTGGGACTCTTCGGACATTGGAATCTCTTTGCTACTGACATCGGATAGTACTACCTATCTATAAAATCATCTGTTTTGTGACATTTTGGCCAGTATGGCCCAAAATAGGAGAGTACCAGACTATCCAAGTTTATAAATGAAGGCTCAATTTATATATGTTTTAAACCCCTAAAATGTAGTATGATCCTTTGGATACCAAAAGATATCTCTGATGAAGGATGGTGCCCTTCATCAAGAATAGGATACAATGGGGGCGGCTAGGTGGTGCAGTGAGTAGAGCCCTGGCCGTAGAGTCAGGAGGCCCTGATTTCAAATCCAGCCTTAGATACTTGACATACCTACTAGCCATGTGACTTTGAGCAAGTCACTTAACCCCAACTGCCCTCCAAAAAAAAATGAATAGGATACAATATAATATAATTAATATTTATTAAGCACACACTGTGTTCAAAGTATGTGCTAGATACTGGAGATAAAATACCAAAAAGAAAGACCGTCCTTTCCCCCAAGGAACTTACAATCTAATGCAGCAAGAAAACATATACAAGAAAAGGTTGGTGGTGGGGAGGGTGGAAAAGGTAACCAGTCTGTATATTTTTGTGAGAGGGGGTGAGGATGACATAATAATAGTGGAGCTGAATTCAAGTAAAGCAGCTGGTAGAAAATTACTGGGCTGTGGGCCCACTTCAAAAGGAAGTTTTGGGAGGAGTTACTACTTGCTTTGCTCTCAGGCCCTCTAATCAAAAGAACAGAACCTACCAGCGGTACTGATGAAGCATAAGCAACAAAGCTAATGCCGTTTCTGGGACAGGAGACTATCGGGAGGTTTAAGAGTAGAGAAGACCCACTCAGATATGGAGAGCAGTGGTACATACTACTAATTTAGGTGCAGACTTTGAAAGCTAGAGTTGTTAGATGGGGGACTTAATGAATTAGGTATAATAGGTGAAAACACCTGGCTAACAGTGATGAGCACATCAATGGTAGGTACAAAACCACAAAGGTGAAGAAAGACAAAGAAGCATAGGAGATTTGAAAGTCAACTCTGAGGATGTGAAAGACTGTCAGTTGAGCACAAACAAGTTGACTTTTCTCCTTTTTTACCATTTGTCTTTTGTTTGGAAAATAGGAGCATTTCCCCAGAAAAATTCAACATACTATGTTCTAGAACTGAAGGGACAGAGGTATATCTTGATGCTTATTCTTGACGTTCAGGGACAGAACTTGAGACAATAATTGCTTCAGACAATAGAAGACTGTTTCAGTACTAAAGGAACTGAAATGGAGATAGATGCATGTACCTCATTTCAAGGGAGGAATCTGATAGTGACAATAGCCTCTAAGGTATCCTGTAGTCCCTGCATTCATGAACTCAGCCCCAGTAATTTCTCTGTTTGTTTGTGAACTGCTTTTTGCTCTGCTCTGACTTCAGAGCAACTGAGAACTGAACTTCTAGCTTTTATCTCCTCTCTTGTTCAGGAAAGATGTGGTTTGGAATGGGGGGTAGGGAATGAATGAATATCACAGATTAGGGAGGTCTTGGGTAGTGCTTTGAGATGAATGTTATGCTTTATTTTTTAAACCATTTGGATTAAATGCTTTATAAAGGAGTGCTCTTGGTAACTGAGATATAGTATGAAGGGACAGAATGGGAAAGGCTAAATTAATTAGAGCAGAGCCAAAAGATATGCTTGGTAAACAGAAACATATCCTTAATGACTGCCAGAAACTAGAGAAAGCACACGGAGAGCAGAAGTTATGAATTAGTGAAAACTAACTATCCCAGAATGAAAAAGCAGCTTGATTGACAGCCACAGCACCTTCTGTGATGCTGGGTGGTTGTTCTACAAATATTCAGGAAACCTGAGAAGAAAAAGGAAAGGATATTATGTCTTTCTTAGGGGTGTGGGCCCTAGGTTATACAGTCCAAATCATTAGGGTAGAAAGGAAAGAGTAGATTGAAAGCAGATGCTTTGTCTGGTAATAAAGATTGTGTAATGGGCTACATGGACAGATGAGTGGTGCAGTGGATCGAGCCCTGGGTTTGGAGTCAGGTAGACTCATCTTCCTGAATTCCAATCCAGCCTCAGGAACTTACTAGGTTTGTGATCCTGGGCAAGAAACTTAACCATGTTTGCCTCAATTTCTCTTCTGTAAAATGAGCTGGAGAAGGAATGGCAAATCACTCCAATATCTTTGCAGATAAAATTCCAAATGGGGTCATGAAGACATGACTGAAATGACTGAAGAATGACAATAACAACAAAAATTGGGTGCACTTTTTCCTGTGCTGTATTTCTCAGGATAGGAATACAGAGTTCAGAAATTTAACACAAAGGCTAATTTGAGAAACTTATGGGAGTTTTCTCCATAAGAAACTTATGGAGATCTCACTGCATCCCCTTTCCCATAAATATTCTGGACTGATACTAAGGGGAAAATCAGCTGTGTGTAGGAAAATCCTCAATATGTCACTAGGGAAAAAAATCAAATTACCAGTATGAAATGAAAAGGGTGAATTCACCACCAATGAAGAGGAAATTAAAGGAATTATTAGGAGTTATTTTGCCCATAAAATACCCGGCAATCTAAGCTAAATCAATGAATATTTATAAAAAATAATTTGCCTAAATTAACAGAGGAGAAAGTAGCACACAACCCTATTTTAGAACAAGAAATTGAATAAGCTATCAATGAACTACCTAAGGAAAAAAAATCCCCAGGGCTAGATGGATTGATAAATGAGTTCTATGAAACATTGAAAGAACAATTAATCCCAATACTATATAAGCTATTTAGAAAAATAATAAAAAAAATCCTACCAAACTTATTTTATAACACAAAAACACAGAAAGAAAACTATAGACCAATTTCCCTAATGAATATTGATGCAAAAATTTAAATAAAATACCAGCAAGGAGATTACATTGATATCTCAGAAGGATATGACCAGGTGAGATGTATGCCCTGTGGGATCTATACCAGGGATTCAGGGCTGGTTTAATATTAGGAAAACTAAAAACATAATTGACCATATCAATAACAAAACTAACAGAAAACATATGATTATAATTATCTCAATAGATACAGAAAAAGCTTTCAACAAAATATAACACTCATTCCTACTGAAAACATTTGAAAGCAGAGGAATAGATGGAACTTTCCTTAAAATGATGTCATCTCTACATAAACCTATTACTCATCATTATTTATAATGGAGATAAGCTAGAAGCCTTTCTAATAAGATCAGGAGTGAAGCAAGGATACTTCATTATCACCATTACCATACAATCTTGTACCAGAAATGGTAGCTTTAGCAATAAGAGAAGGAAAAGGAAACTGAAGGAATTAGAATAGGCAGTGAGGGAAACAAAACTATCACTCATCACAGATGACATGATGGTATACTTAGAGAATATAGGAAAATCAATTAAAAAGCTAGATGAAATAACAACTTCAGTAGGATATGAAATAAACTCACATAAATCAGCATTTCTATATATTTCCCACAAAGCATAGCAGCAAGAAATAGAAAGAGCAATTCCATTTAAAAATAACTAGACAATATAAAATACTTGGGAGTGTAACTACCAATTCAAAGTGAGGAACTATATGAACACACATATAGAATGCTTTTCACACAAATAAAGTCAGATTGAAACAATTGGAAAAGTTATGAATTGCTCATGGATAGATTGAGCCAATATAATAAAAATGTCAGTTTTGCCTGAATTAATTTACTTACTTATTCAATGTCATATCAATCAAACTACCAAAAATTATTTTACAGAGTCAAGAAAAAAATAATAACAAAATACATCTGGAAGAACAAAAGGTCAAGAATATCCAATGAATTAATGGAGAAAGAATGCAAAGGAAGGAGATTTAGCCATACCAGATTTCAAACCATATTATGAAGTGGTAATGATCAAAATAATTTGTACTGGCTAAGAAACAGAGTGCTGGATCAATGGGATCAATTAAGTTCACCAT
>JAQQSW010002426.1:0-14963 GCA_028646575.1 Pseudocheirus occidentalis
GTATCTTTAAAAAAATTTTTTTTTTGCTTTTTGGAGGGGGGAGGACAGGGCAATTGGGGTTAAGCGACTTGCTCAAGATCACATGGCTAGTTAGTGTTAAGTGTTTGAGACTGGATTTGAACTCAGGTCCTCCTGGCTCCAGAGCCAGTGAACCACCTAGCTGCCCTGAATGTTGTATCTTTTTAAAATGAGGTTTATGTATACTTTTAAAGAGATCAGAGGAAAGTTAAAAAAGAAATTGTGAGTTTTTAAGCTTCCCCAAGGTGGTAGGGAGAGAGACATAGAGCTTTCTGTACTTCCAGGGACCACCTGGCACACAGAGCCAGAGTGCTGTTTAGACTTTAATTGGGCTAGTTCAGTGCTTTCTTTTTTTTCACTTTCATTGTGCTGAGTTAAATCTAAACCTTGGAGTATCAGCATAGGCAATTCAGATTGGTTGCCATGTTCCCTTTCTGTTCTTTTCACAGACTTTTATTTCTCCAAGGAACTAAGTATTTGTCCTTGTCTCCTCATGGCTTCTACCACGATCATGTACTTTCAGTGGGAAGGGGAAAATTGAAGTTCAGAGTCTAAAATCCAGAAGAGAAAACAAAAGTTTGTTTACTAAACTAGCTAGAGACTACCTTCACTCTGGATTAAACTGTCTCTGCTTAGAGAAACAATAGTCATTTTGATTGTGCTGTTTTGATTGTTAGGGTCAAGGAAGATCACAAATATAAAGGAATGACACCCAAAATAAATTTCCCATTTCTGAAACCATATCACTTAAATTTTCTATTTCTCATACTAATAGATTTTTGTTAATTTTTAAATTAATTTTACCTATTTTAAGTTATTATTGAAGGTCATTTTTAAAAATTTGGTATATGTTCAGAAGTACCCCTTGGGCCTAATAAAGTTTTTCTGCCAGACTTCTTGTGTGTCCTTGGGTCATTGTGTAAACTGTGCCATTAGCTAATCTGAGGATAATGTTAGGGTACCAGTTAGAAGATGGGAGGCTCCAAGTCCTCTGAATGTTTTCATTATAACGTCTTCCTCCAACCATAAAAAGGGGGATCTAGTTCAAGCCTCTAGCTGAGGTCCCATTTTATTCCCCCTGTCCTAGGTAAGTTCTTCCTTAAGGTTCTTACCAGAACATCATGATTATTTCAATATCTCTAATGAGTCTGATTCTAACTAGCTTGAAAATTACAGATCATTTTAGGCTTGACAAAGTCTCTGCAGATTGTTCAAGCCCTTTGTCTATGCAAAATCACTCTGGTTCCAAGTACAGATTCTCTCTCTCTCTCTCTCTCTCTCTCTCTCTCTCTCTCTCTCTCTCTCTCTCTCTCACTCTCTCTCTCTCTGCCTCACAAATATAAATAGAAACAGAATATAGATATCATTATTTCTATCTATCTATATGATAGGTTTTTATATCATATTCATCTGTTATGAGGTTTTTCATGCATTCCTTTTTTGTGGTTTGGCATTCTTACATTTTTTTGTGAGAGTGGAGACGTACAATTATCAAATTTATCTTTATAGGAAGTCTTCCCTAACTACTCTTAATTATAGTGCTTTCCCCACAGTTAATTATTTTTTTATTTATCCAGTATATAGTTTGCTTTGTGTATTTATTTGCATGTTATCTCCAACATCAGATTGTAAGCCCCTTGAGGAAAGCTTTTCTCTTTTGCCTCTTTTTGTATCCCTAGTGCTTTTCACAGTGCCTGGCACTTAGTAGGTACTTAGCAAATGCTTATTGAATTATCTGTTGTATTAGTCTTTAAAAAAACTTTGCTTATTTGTATTTATCAACTCAACAAATTTTACTTTTGCTTTTTTGTTTGTTTTCAAAATGATTTATCCCATTATTTTTCAGAATTTCTTTTTTATTCTTTTTAATTTAGAAAGTGTTTTTGAATGCTTATTTCCTAAAAAGGGAAAGAAGTGAGGAGGAGAGGGAAAGGGAAAGAGAGAGGAAGAGAAAGGGAGAAGAAAAGGTAGAAGGAAAGAGAGAGAGAGAGAAAGAGAGAGAGAGAAAGAGAGAGAGAGAGAGAGAGAGAGAGATAGAGAGAGAGAGAGAGAGAGAGAGAGAGAGAGACAGGCATATGTGAAGTTATGTGCTCAATTCATTGATTTCTTGTTTCTCCTCAGATGCTAAGCAAGTCAGGTCTGAACTCCTTGGAAGCAAACATCTTTTGTCTAGCAATTTCTTGTCTTCCCCTGTTGCTAGTATAATCCTCCAGTCTAGACCTATAGAGACCTTGCCAGGAGGAACTAAATGCTAAAGCTCTGAATACCTCTTAAACTTACATCTTCACCATATCCAGTTTTTTTGGTCCTATTGTACACAAAACCATACAGTTCTGTGCTCCACCTCTTTTTTTGAGACAGAATCTAAACAAGATTTTCTCTGAAAGGGTCTACTAATCAGTTGCCTTGTTCAACTTACCACCCCTTTAACTGTCCTGACAACCAGCAAAAGCAATAATAGCAACACCTCCACCATTTACTTTACTAACATTACCTTTTTATATTAGAGTATATATACTCTTGATGGAGAAAGGCTGTTGTGCTGGTTTGTTTTTATCTCCATCAGGTAGCACATTATTTCGCACTTAATCATGCTTTTCATTTATTCATTCACTTATTCATCAGTTCATCCATCTATTCATTTTATTGTTTGTACGTAAGTTATTTTCCTTTAGGATTGCTTATTTTTCTTAGTTTTCATATGTTCTTATTGTTATGATCTTATTTGGTAAACTTAGTTTGTTCACTAGTTACTTGTTCTTTAATACATTATTTATTCTCCATTGGCGTATGAATTCATGTTTATAACTGACTTTATTGATTTCAGCTATATCATATTGTGATTGATTAAAGACATTTATTTTTTCTCAGACCAATGGCTTCATTTTCCATCTGGCTATCCTTCTTTAGATTTCTCTATTAGACCTGCGACCTGAGCACCTTACTCTACTTCCCTCTTTAAGCTTCCTTCTATGTGTTCTGTCCTCATTAAGTGGTAACCTTCTTGAAAGCCTGGATTGTCCTTCTTGTATTTGTTTCCTTATTGCTTAGCACAAGGCCTGGTACTATTAGGTAGGCACCTAATAAATGCCTCAGTAAAGACTTATGGACCCTTTATAAAAATTTTAATAGCTTAACAAATAGTTTTTACAAAAATACTATTAAGGAAAAGTAGTTATACTCCATGTAATTCTTATTCAGTGATCACCAAAGTACCATTATCATCATGTCCAACTTTTGTGACCCTATGTAAGTAAGGTTTATCTCAGTGTGTCAGGTACATTTTTGTTTTTCTTTCTTAGAATTTAATTTCCCAAATTCCATGGCCATAACAATATTTGTTTCCCAGGCTTGTGACTTGTAAACATCTCCACCATGGTTGTGCAGTTTTATATAATGATAAATGATATAAACATTTGTGCTTAAATTGTAAATATCTTCTGCAATAGCCAGATTTGACTTTAGATCTTCCTGACTTGAGGTCTGAAGTTCTATCTACTGTGTCATCAAACTGCTCTTTTTTTTATCAGGTCAGTGATTTCATCAGTTTAAAGATTTTTAAAATTAACTTCTACCAATAAATATTAGCATAGTTTCTGCAACTTTAAGCTCTTTTTATAAAATTTGGCTGAAGTTCCTTACATATTTTTGTATCTTCAGTTCTGATTGAGCTAAAAGAGGCATATTAAATATACAGATATATGGGAAAGCCTTCATTAAGCACTTGCTATGTTTCAGTCACTGAGACAAGTTCTTGGTATACTACTAACATTAGCATGTAATTCACCCTCTGTTTTAAAACAGCTTACATTCGAAAAAGGGTAAGGCAACAGATATGGGGGAAGTAACGGCCAACAAAGAATGATATGAAAAGAGAAATGGAAGAATGGTCATAGGAAACTGGAAAATTGGTCAACATGTTTTTACCAGAAATCGTATCTCTTCTTTGTTCATGTTTCTGAGAACTTGACTTGGAAGCTTTGGGAGCAAGAATAGGAAGCACAAGATATGGCAATGTTTGTAAAGTGTTGTGGTGTTCAGATGTTTTGGCAGAATTAGATGAAAGCTTGCCAGACAGATCTACAGGAGTAGAACCTTAACTTCCATATTGAGGTGGAAAGTAGAGCTTGTCATGGCTATGGTCAGGCAATGTCATGGCAGCGAGTGAAATAAGGTAAAATAAGGTTAAACCTAAGTCTCTAGCGATTATTGTTTGACTGTATAGTTTCCATGTAGTACAATTTAATTTTTCCTTTAAATACTTCGGTTCAATGCCATTTGATGGATACATATTTAATATTGATATTGTTTTAATTTTCCTTTAGTGGCATATTTGCTTCAACATTTGCACTTAAGTTTCATCTAGGCTGTTTACTGGTCAGATTGCTAGGCCTGCAGGTCAGAAGATCTAAGTTCAAATTGGGCCTCAGAACTTTAGCAAAGTTTCAGGCTATAGGATAAACCCACACAAATCCTCAGTATTCCATCATATTTCTGATGAAGCTCAACTGCAAGAAATAGAAAGAGAATATCCATTTAAAGTTACTGTAGACATTATAAAATATTTGGGAGTCTACTTGCCAAAACAAACCCAGGAACTATATGAACACAATTACAAAACACTTTTCACACAAATAAAGTCAGATCTAAATAATTGGAAAAGCATCAATTGCTCATGGTTAGGCTGAGCTAATAGAATAAAAATGACGATTTTACCTAAATTAATTTGACTATTTAGTGCCATACCATTCAAACTACCAAAAATTGTTTTGTAGAGCTAGAAAAAAATAAGAATAAAATTCATCTAAAAGAAAAAAAGGTACAGGATATTAAGGGAATTAATAGAAATAAATGCTGGGGAAGGTAGCCTAGCCATACCAGATTTTGAACTGTATTATAAAGCAACACTCATCAAAACTACTTGGGACTGGCTGAGAAATAGAGTGGTGGATTAGTAGAGTAGATTAGGTACACAAGACACAGTAGTCCATGACTATAGTAGCCTACTGTTTCATAAAACCAAAGACTCCAGTTTCTGGGGTAAGAGCTCACTATTTCACAAAAACTGGTAGGGAAACTGGAAAGAAACTGAGCATAGACCAATATTTTACATCGTATACCAAATTTTATCTCAGATAGTTCTTTGCTATGTTAGCCTGGGAAAGTCACTTAATCTTTGTTTGTCTCAGTTTCCTGAACATAAAATGAGAATAATGATAGCATCTATCTCCCAGGTTTGTGATGAGAGTCAAATGAGATAATATTTATAAGGCATTTATTGTAGTTACTGGTGCATAGTGCCTTAGTGCTTGAGAAATGTTTGTTTCTCTTCAGCCTTCCTTAATCTTGTTTGAACCTGGCTTTGTTTCCTTAGAACAATTTGAAAAGTCATATTTCTGGGTGCATTATCTTTTAGGGTTTTTTCAACATTGACCAGTGATATTTATTTTCTTTTTGCCTTTTGTTTAATGTAGTTCTGCATAAGTTTCTTTTTTAATTTACTGGGGGAAGAAAAAAGCCATCATTTTTCATCATGGATTTTAGGGGACATTTAAAAATTATTTTACCTTATGTTTTTTATTAGTTATTAGTAGATATTATCATACATATTATCTTTGTTAGTAGATCAGAAGAAGTATTATCTATTGGTTTTCTGGAGTCATGAATGGTCATTGCATTGATTCAAGTTAAATTCCTTTTTTTGGGGTTTGTTTTCAAATTTACCTTGAATAAATATCCATAACTTTTTTACCTGGTGTTCTCTAGCAGTTTTGGACTGGTTCACTGAGATGACTATTATGAACAGCCAAGAAGTTAAATGGTATTCTTTGTCCCCTCTTACAGTCTTTCATGGGGTAGCTGAGCATGAAACATGGTATTTTTGGGGGGAGGGAGGGTTACAGTATGTTGAGCTGTTTCCAAGCAAGGCTCCATTAATAATCTTGGATAGGTGAGGCTAAACCCAGTGCTACCACAAGCTGAATTCCCATAGGATTTGTACTATTCTGGGATCCTGCCCATCAAGAAAACATGAGAGGAGTTTCTGAGTCAGGAATCCTGGTTCCTGAGACCTGCCTCTTATGATAGTTCTGGATTGGTCAACATATGGCTCAATTAATACCTTATCACAATGTCAGATTTAGAACTTACAGTTTAGAGTGTCTTTGTTGTTGTTGTTTTTTGATGAAGATGACCTCACTGATATTTCCCTTACTTTGTCTCTCTGTTGTAAGTCCTCTAATTTATTTGGTACAGTTTCTTTTGAATAGTTCTAGAGGGAACTAACCTTGGTAGAATATTTCATATATACATTACTTTGTCTACAATACTTGGAGGGAAAAATGAAGAAATGTGGACTATATAATAGCACAAATAGATGAATTCAGAATTAATTCAATAACTTGACCCAAAGAATAGTCATTGATTGATTAATGTCAACTTAGAAGGAAGTGTTGGGTATAGAGGACCAAGGATCTATATTGGGTTTGTGTTGACTAATATATGTTTTTAATCCATTACTTGTATTAATGTACTGATGACATTTATCAAATTTGCACATGACAGATATTTGGGAGTGAAGCTTACAATGATTCACTACATTACAAAGACAGACATTTCTTGAAAAAGATCTCAAAAGGCCAATAAGTAGAGTGAGATCAAATAAGATCAAATTTAATTTGATAGAAGTAAAATCCAGGAGAAAAATTAACATTAACGTACAAGATGTGAAACATAGGGTTAGAAAATAGTTTATATCAAGAGGATTTAGAGATTTTTGTGAGCTAATTACTCTACACGATGTATCAGCAAGCACCCGAGCATACATAGGGTAGCTTCTAGCACAGGTTCTTAGATCTGCTTTTCTAAAGGAAAGCAAGTCAAAATGTGTTAACAATCTTTCTTTAATCAAACACATATCATTTACCTAGGTCAGGGGAAAAAGTCAGCACACTGAACTGCAGAGAATACAAACCCAAGTTACAAACAGACCAAGAAGACCAAGATGGGCTTCCAACCATCTGACCATCACATCCATTACCTGTTCAAGTTACCAGAGAGGGAAGCATCAGCATCTGGGTTTTTCAAAGCCAGGGGGCTCAACAGCTTCCCAGAGTCTCATCTGGTCAAATCACACAACTCTTCTCAAAGTGAGCCCCAAAGGAAACCTCACATCAGGGCGTATATATAGGCTGCTCCTGTGTCAGAGAATGTTACAGCCCTCTTGACCCACTGTCCAATTACAAAGTAACAAGGTGTGGCCATTCCCAAAAAACAAGCCTCCTGCTACAGGCTCCATGTGACCACATTCAGCCTATTAGAGAACAGAGTATACTTTCAAATCAGGGAGCATTCTTGGAGCCACTCAAGCCACTTAAGCAAAGGGGCCAGGGGCAGGAAAGAGCTTCAGATTTCCATTACACATGACTCAATGGTGTCATGGATGACAATAAAGCTAATGTGACTTTAAGCTGTGTTAGGCAGTTGATGGCTTAGTGGGTAGAGATTTGAACCTGGAGTCAGAAAGACCTGACTTCAAATCCTGCCTCAGAAAAATTATAAGTTGTATGACCTTTGGCAAGTAATTTAACTTTGGTATGACTTAGTTCCCTAATCTGTAAAGAGTGCATAAAAAAAGTACTTATCTCCCAGGCCAATTGTGAGGATAAAGTGAGAAAAAAATTCACAAAGCAATTTGAAAACCTTGAACTGCTACATAAATACTACTGGTGGTGATGATGATGATGATGATGATGATGATGATGATGATGATGATGATGATATGAGGGTGGTGATGACAACCATGATGATATTGATAATATACATATTATTATTATCACCATCATTATGGCATCCATAAAAATGTGATTTCCTTACTGTATTATGTATTAGGTCACATATGGAATATTGTGTCCAATTTTAGGTATCACATTTTGTGAAGAATGTAGCACAGTTTAAAAAAAATGTTTTGTACAGTAGGAGCAAAGGATTTGAAATGAGAAAAAACTGGGTTTCAATCTCACCTCTAATACTTAACTGCTGAGTAACCTTGGGCATGTCACTTAGTCTTTCTTTGTTTCAGTGGCACATTGATAAAAGGAGTGATTTGGATGAAATGACCCTTAATTTCTTGCATAATTTTAGATATTTAAAATTACAGTCCTCTTATTTATTTTATTTGGATATGAAATCCATGGGAACGTGATTTTTCTTAGGTCAACAATGTAGTCACACAAAATTAAGGTTCTTTTATTATTTATTTTTATGTTTTGCTCTCTTTTTTAGTTTTAATTTTTTCTTTTTAAGAATTAACTTTTATTTTTAGCTCATTTCATTCATTTCCACAAGAATTTGAGTTACAAATTTACTCCCCATCTTTCCCCTACCACCAACCCAAAACAGCAATCCCAACGTATATCCCCTCCCCCAATCTTCTCTCTCCTATATCCTCCCCCATTACCCCTCCACTCTCCTGCAGGGCAAGATACCCAATTTAGAGTGTATGTCATTCCTTCCATAGGCTAAATTCAATGAGAGTAAAGTTGACCCATTCCCTTTTGACTTCCTGTTCTTCCTCTCTATTGTAACAGTTATTCCTTGCCTCTTCTATGTGAAATGATTAACCCCATTCTGTTTCTCCCTGTCTCCTCTCATTCATTCCTTTGCCACCTCTCAATTTTACCTTTTAAAATATCATCCCTTCCTATTCAATTGATCCTGTGACCTCTGTCTATGTACACATATATACAGACACTCACATATATATTCCTATGCATATATACCTTCCTATATAGACATAAGCATATGCACATTTGTGTATACACACACATTTATATATATATATATATACACACATACATATATATATATATACACACATTTATACATATGTAGATATAAGATCCTTGTGAATTCTTCTCCATGTTTATCTTCTCATGCTTCTTATATTCGAATGTCAAATTTTCTATTAAGTTCTGGTCTTTTCATTAGGAATGCTTTAATGTTCTACACATCATTGAATGACCATATTTTCCCCTTGAACATTGTACTCAATTTTGCTGGGTAGGTGATTCTTGGTTTTAATCCTAGCTCCCTTGATCTCCAGAATACCATGTTCCAGGCTGTTCAGTCCCTTAATGTAGAAGCTGCTAGATCCTGGGTTATCCTGATTGTGTTTCTACAGTGTTCAAATTGTTTTTTCTTGGGAGGAGCTTGTAATTAATATTTTCTCCTTGATCTGGGAGCTCTGGAACCTGGCTATAACATTCTTAGGAATTTTCTTTTAACGATCTTTTTCAAGAGGTGATTGGTGAGTTCTTTCAAGAATTTGAAGTTCTATTTTGCCCTCTGGTAGTAAAATATCAGGGCAGTTTTACTTGAGAATTTCTTAAAGGATGATTTCAAGTTTATTTTTTGATCATAGCTTTCATGTAATCCCATAATTTTTAAATTTTCTCTCCTGGATCTATTTTCCAGGGCAGTGTTTTTTTCAATCAGATATTTCGCATTACCTTCTGTTTTTTCATTTGCTTGTATCTGTTTAATATTATCTTGACTTCTCATAAAGTCATTTGCTTCCATTTGCTTCACTTGAATTCTGAAGGAATTATTCTCTTCAGAGAGCTTTTGAGATTTTTTTTTTTCCATTTGGCAAATTTGGCTTTTTAAGGCATTCTTCTCCTCATTGACTTTTTGGACCTCTTTTATCATTTGAGTTAATTTATTTTGTAAGGTGTTATTTTCTTCAGTCAAGTTGTTGACTCTCTTCATGATTTTCTTGCATCGTTCTCGTTTGTCTACCCATTTTTTCCTCTACTTCTCTTATTTGGATTTCAAACTCCTTCTTAAGCTCCTCTATGGCTTGTAACCAGTTTACATTTTTCTTGGAAGCTTTTGGTGTGGGAGTTCTGACTGTGTTGTCCTCCTACCGTTCTATGCTTTGATACTTTTTGTCCCCAAAGAAGGAATCTAAAGTCGGATTGCTCTGCTGGCTTTGCTTCCTTTTTCTGTTCATGTTGCCAGTCAATTACTTCACTTTTGTGCTCTGTGGAACTCTGCTTCCTAGGGGGAGAGCTTCATTCCACATTGCTGGACTTTTCACACCTGCTGGAGCTATTAGGAAGCTGCCGTCTCTGGAGCCCCCTCTAGCTTTGGCTCACTGGTCACACACCTCAAGGCCATCACCCAAGACCATGATCCCAATCCAGCCAGGTTAAGACAAAAGCACTTATCCTCTGAATGATCTGTTGACCCCCCCCCCCCTACAATCTTCAGGCTGTCAGCTCTGAAGCAGCCATGTGGAGGTCACTGCAGTGACACTGCTCCTGCTGCTTTCTTGTCCTCAGGGCAGATGGCCAGATTTGCTTTTTTCCCCAAAATTTAGCTGAGTTCCACTGACCTTTCCCTTTTTCTTTGCCTATTATGGGTTGATAGTTCTGCACACTGCCACTTTTGCTGGTGATCTGTTCTCCTGAAAGTTATAGCTGCTAGACCTGGACGCCCTGGGGCTAAAACCACATGGTGATGGCTCTGTTCCCAGCATTGTTTTGGACCCTTCCTGTTTTCAGCAGGTGATTTGTTTCTCTGTCATTTTTTGAGTTCTGGAGCTCTAAAATTTGGTCAGAGTCATATTTTATAGGTATTTGAGGTGGTTATGGGGGGAGTCATGGAATTTTCTTGCTTCTAAGCTACCACCTTGACTCTGCTCCCAAGGATATCACAAAATTAAGTTTTAATCTGTAAATAACATGTGTTTTACCCTGTGATACCTGTCTGATGTGTGAACCTCTTTTTTTGGGGGGGGGAGGCTTACAAAGGAGAAGCTTATTGGCTATGAAGGCTTTGTAGTTATACTTTGTCCTTTTTGATGACCTTAAATAGTTCAAATTCATCTTTCCAGTAGTACATCATTCAGTGTTAAGGATTTTGTGATGAAAAGTTTCAACTAGAGACAAGTGTCAGCTATGGACTGAAGAAAGGAGACAATTTTTCTCCATCAGAAAAGAGCTATACATAAGGAAAAGGAGAAAGGTCTTGAAGTACCAGAAGTTGTGCGTTACTCCTTTGTCACATATTTTTACTGCATATGTTTCTCATATTTTATAAATTTCTTCCAATGGGTGCAAAATACTTTGGTTGGATAGTGCACATCCACTTATGTGTAGGGCAGTTTTGAACCACTTTTCTTCCTTCCATTTTAGTCCGTACTTTATACTAATTAGATTATTGACTAATTGCTAAGGGGAAACAGTGGTGATGTTCTGGAGCAAAAGTGACAGGAAAACAACCAAACTGGTTACCTTCCTAGAACCTTAAGTCACTCCATAGGTGAGCCAAACTGAGACAGGGTGAATATGAGATCAGGGAGTATCCCCAGAGGAGGTATGAGAGAAATAAGAAATAAAAGAAATAAGTGGAGATGACAGAGGTAGATTCCATGTTGAGAAAAACACTTCTTAATACCTATGTAGAAAAAAACAACAATGGAGTAGAGTTACCTAAAGCCATATTAGGATGCTCCTTACTTTTTGTCTTCAAAGTCTGGCTAACCATTTGTTAGGTACATTGTAAAGGGAGTTCTTCAAGGATAAGTTGGGTTAGACAGGCTGTGAGGTGCTTTCCAAAGCTGAGATTTTGATACTGAATAATGACACTTGGTTCATTGTCAGAATCAGAAGGTATGTGCCTATAAGAATGCAAGGAATCCCTTTCATGGGCAATTTGAACTGCTTGGGTTAGAAAGTAAGGAATAAATACATCCCTTATAGCTGAGTTCAGGCATTTGTTGTTTGTGTATATTTAAAGAAATGCTATTCTAAACACCCCTCTCCCCAAACTCAACTGATACAATCATGCCATTTAGTCACAAATGAGGATGTTTCAGTTTTTCAATAAGATGTCTATGCACCATGTTCCCCTTATGAAGTTTAAATCTCTTTCATGTGCTCAAGAACTAGCTGAGTGAAAGAGCTAGACCCACTTGTAGAGGTTTTACATAGCTTAATGAAATTTCATTAATTCTACTTTGAGAGTTGCTTTACGCATGCATTTTAGGAAAGATTATTGAAGCAAGGGATTTTTTTCTCATAATTCCATTATAGACATATTATAAAAATTGCTGGACAATCAGAGGATAATGCTTTCATCCAGCAGAAGAGATATGCATCTAAGAAAAGTCATTAATGTAGAGAATGATGGAAAAGGAGATTCAAGGAATATGATCCCTTGAACCAGGAAAGAATGTTTCCTATACTCTCAAGAAAGGAGCAAGTCCTGAAAAGCCAGTTGAGTAGTCTGCCAAGAAAAGACATTCAAACTAATTGGGAGTTTCATGAGGACTCTTTAATAAGAGGGTGAAATTCCATACCAGATTGTACCTGGTACATTTATTGACATATATATCCTTTATGTGTTCCTCATTACCACTATACTTTAACCTGGAGCCCATTCTTCTTATGAATGCTCTGTATATTTTTGGGAAAAAACACTACAGGTTTATTTGGCTTGGGGAAGTGGGGAAGAAGTGTTTTCTTATTATAACAACTTTGCTAAGTCTTTGCTAAGAGCTGATTGAGTCTGTTAGTGTGATTGTTTTCTTTTTTTATATTTACTTTTTTTTAACATTCTTTTCTTTTTAAATTTTGAGTTCCAAATTTTCTTCCTCATTCTCTCACTGAGAAGTCAAAAATAATTACATTAATTGCACATATGAAATCATGCAAAACATTTCCATGTTAACCATTTCACCAAAAAAAGCCAAAAGAATAAAGTGAGAAAATTATACTTCAGTTTGTAGTCAGAGTCCATTAGTTCACACTCTGGAGATACATAACTTTTATCATGAGTCCTTTGGAATTGTCTTGATCAAAGTAGTCAAGTATTTTATAGTTGATCATTATAAGAACATTGTTGTTACTGTGCGCAATAAACTCCCTATTCTTTTCACTTCACTTTTCATCTTTTCATATGGGTGTTGACACATTGTTCCCTCCTCTCCCCAGCCCTGGAACCACCCCCTTTATAATTTCTTATAATACAATAGTACTCTATCACAATATATGCCAAAATTTGTTTAGCTATTCCCCATTTGATAAGGATTCCCTCAATTTCCAATGTTTTGTTTTTTTCTTTATATATTTATGTTTTAGTTTTCAACATTCATTTCCACAAAATTTTGAGTTATAAATTTTCTCTCCATCTCTCCCCTTTCCCCTAACCCAAGATAGCAAATATACTGTATCCCCCTTCCCCCAATCTGTTTTCTCTTATGTCTTCCCCCATCCCACCCACTGACTTTCTTGTAGGGCAAGATGGATTTCTATACCATATAACCTGCATATCTTATTTCCCAGTTCCATGTAAAAAACAATTTTTAGCATTTGTTTTTAAAACTTTGATGTCCAGATTCTTTCCCTTCTTCACTCCTCACACAACCCCACTGGGAATACAAGCAATTCAGTATAGGTTGCACATGTGTAGTTATATAAAACATTTACATATTAGTTATATTGTGAAAAACTATATTTCCCTCCATCCTGTCCCACCTCTATTTATTCTATTTTCTCCCTCGACCCTGTTTCTTTTCAAAAGTGTTTGCTTCTAACTACTCTGTCCTACAATCTGCCCTCCTTTCTACCATCCCCCTCTTATGCCCTTCCCCCCACTTTCCTTTATGGTAAAATACCCAATTGAATGTGCATGTTATTCTTTGCTTAAGACAAATCCAATGAGATTAAAGTTAACTCATTCCCTTTCACCTCTGTGATCTTCTGCTCCATTGTAACAATTTTCTTTTGCCTTTTTTATGTGAGATAATTTACCCTATTCTATGTCTCCCTTTCTGCTTCTCCCAATATATTATTGTCTCACAACTTAATATTATTTTTAGATATCATGCCATCATATTAAACTCATCCTGTGCCTTCTATGCATATATGTACACACACATACACATATACCCTCCCCCTCCTATACATACATATATATGTTTGTATGTATGTATACACATATATTGCCTTCAACTATCCACATATTGAAAAAAGTCTCATGAGTTACAATTTTCATTTTTCCGTGTAGGAATGTAAATAGTTCAACTTTAATAAGTTCCTTATGATTTCTTTTTTTTTCTGTTTACCATCTCATGCTTCTCTTGCCTCTTGTATTTGAAAGTCAAGTTTTCTGTTCAGCTCTAATCTTTTCATGAAGAGTGCTTGAAATTCCTCTATTTTATTGAATGCCATATTTCCCCCTAAAGAATTATACTCACTTTTTCTGGGTAGGTGATTCTTGGTTTTAATTCAATCTCCTTTGACTTTGGGAATAACACATTCCAATCCCTTTGATCCTTTAATGTAAAAGCTGCTAGATCTTGTGTTATCCTGATTTTGTTTCCACAATACTCAAATTTCTTCCTGACTGCTTGTAATATTTTCTCCTTGATCTGAGAACTCTGGAATTTGGTTATAATATTCCTAGTTTTCTTTTTGGGATCTTTTTCAAGAGGTGATGGGTGAATTCTTTCAATTTCTATTTTGCCCTCTGGTTCTAGAATATCACAGCAATTTTCCTTGAGAATTGCTTGAAAGATGATCTCCAGGCTCTTTTTTTTATCGTGGCTTTCAGGTAGTCCACTAATTTTTAAATTATCTCTCATCGTTCTGTTTTCCAGGTCAGGGGTATTTCCAGTGAGATATTTTACATTGCCTTCCTTCTATTTTTAATCTGTTTGGATCTGTTTTATAGAATCTTTATTTCTCATAACGTCATTAGCTACCATTTGATCAAGGCTAATTTTGAAGGAATTATTCTCTTCAGTGAGTTTTTGAAATTCCTTTTCCTTTTTTTTAATTTTAATTTATTTTCTTGGTTACATCATTCATTTCCACAAGGTTTTGAGTTACAAATTTTCTCCCCTTTTTGTCCCTACCCCCCAGCCCAGAACATTGATC
>JAQQSW010002427.1:0-14963 GCA_028646575.1 Pseudocheirus occidentalis
GAGTTATTTGTTTAGCCTGAGGAGAAGCCCTTCTAGTAAAGGGCGTGGTAATTATGCTCCTTTATTGCTAGTCTACAGCCTACAGGATTTATTACCACACCAACATCTACTCAACAATCAAGCTGAATAATAAATGCTCCAAACAAAATGTTTTCCATTGAACATATGTCAGAAGGAAAAAAAGGTCTTAGTTGCCAGCTTACTGTGTTTTTCTTGGGCATTCCTAGGCTTTACATCACTAGTTTTCTGTAAAATATAAATGTGAATGGAATTTTGAATGATTCTCTAATCTAATGCACTGCTCAGAAACCCAGCTCTAGGTCTTGTTAACCTGAAAGTTTGGTTAAAGGAGACAACAGTCTAGGTGAAATACAGTTATTTCATTTTATTCCCTTAAAACTAATGAACTCATACAAGGAGTCAGAAGCTAAGTTTCAATTACCTAAACAAAAGAAAAAGAAAGCTTAAATGCATTTTAGAACCATCTCAAGTCAGGGTGGTTGTGTCACTCAAATTTATGATCTCCACAAATGTTTAATTGTTGTATGAGAAAGGAATTTTCTTAATTGAATAGATGGTAAATACAATAAAAGAAGAGAGTTGACGAAATGTCAATTGAAATGATGACTCAGGATATCTGTGTTTTCTTTACCGTTAACATTCCATAACATAGCCTATGTTCAAAAAATATTAAGATAAGAAAAAGTTCCATTACTCAAGTTAGTGCCTTGGGTTAAGGGTCGTAAAGTAAGCCTCATGTGGCTTTGCTGACATAGAAAGAGGTTTTCTCTGAACTCACGCAGAGAGCAAAGACAAAGCAGGGTCCATTTGGAAATCATAACCTCAGTATGTCTGTTTTCCTTGTCTATGGAGTATGTCCCAAGATAAGGGGAAATCCCACTTCCAGCTTTATCTGGTCTCTGGGGCTGCTGATACAAGAAAAGGCATTTTTGTTTTTGTTTTTTGCTTTTTGGAGTGGGGGAAGGCAAGGCAATTGGGGTTAAGTGACTTGCCTAAGATCACCTGGCTAGTAAGTGGCAAGTATCTGAGGCCAGATTTGAACTCAGGCCCTCCTAACTCCAGGTCTAGTGCACAAATTGCTGTGCCACTTAGCCGCCCCAGGAAAAGGCATTTTAAAGCAAAACAAAGGAGTCTGTTTAATTAATTCGGACTTAGGATCAATTTGATATTTGATGATTATCAGTCTGCACACACTGGATTTGGGCTTGGCAAGCTTCTCACAATTTACTCCCATTGGAGTAAATTTCCACATTTCCCCCTAGCAATTCCCCTGGAAACATGAGAATACAGCTTCTATCTAAGTTGCCAGAGAAAAAGGTAAAAAGACCACCATTTCGCATGCAGATAGTGAAGTTAATAATGCATTGATTTTAGAGGAGGCTTTATTTCAGCCAATGAAAAATCCAAAAGACATCTGAGCTCATAAATAGTCAATACAATTTTCTCCTTCCCTCTCTGGTGAGGTCTACCTGTCCCAGAGAATGATACAGTCCTTCAAATTCAGTACTAAGGATCAGCCAACCAGTCAATAAACATTTATTAAGTAGCTACTCTGTGCTAGGCACTGTGTCCCTCAAGGTCAATTCTTCAGTAAGACCTGCCCATTCTCTGTAACTCACTGTGGCTGTGGAGGCCAAGATCTGAGCTGGTGCCTCCATGTCGTGGCTCAATCCCTTGCTGTTTATTGCCTCTGGTTCCTGGTCCAATACCTTCTACTTCTCTCTGGGACACTTAGCCAAGAATTCCTTTCCCCTCTCATCCCCTTCCCTGCATTGATTTTATGTTTGGTTGATTCCTCCTTTTCTTTTCATTGGATTTATCCTGTTCTGCCCCAACTTCCACTTTTTTCTTAGACAAAAACAACTATACCAAACCACAAGGGCCATGCCTGATAATATCTGAAACATGACTGAACCAATAGTTTGTCACCTGTCTCTTCAGACTAGTCACCATAATGATATAGCTTCATTTTTCTGTTGTTTTCACTTATTTACATTTCTGTAGGCATGGCATATATCATTCTATGGATACTGCTCGCTTCACTCTGCATCAGTTCATAGAAGCCTTACCCTGTTTTTCTGAATTCTTTGTATTTATTGTGTCTTAGACAATACTACGATTCCATCATATTTATGTACTGCAACATGTTCAGCCATCCAGTCAGTGAGTGCCCGCTTTGTTTTTTAAAATAATTTATTAATTTACTTTAAGTTTAAAACATTCAGTTCCACCATCCTCTGGTTTTCAAATTTTTTCCCTTTCCCTCTCTTCCCCCCTCCCCCCACCATGGTAGCATACCATCTGATAGAAGTTCTACAAATACCTTCACATTAAACATTAGTCGAGTTGTGAAGGAAAATCATAACCAATGAGTGACCACATTATTCCCAGCACTTTTCTACAACCTCTAGGTCAAGGAATATGAACACTTCGGTCATTTTTCTTGAATAATCACAAATTTTTTTTTCCCAAAGTAGATGGATAGATTCACAGCTTCTCTAACAATGTATGTGTTTATCTTTCTGTAGTCCTTCTAAGGGTTAATTTCTATCTTTTTTATTTTTTTGCTTTTTGGAGGGCATTTGGGGTTAAGCGACTTGCCCAAAGTCACACAGCTAGTAAGTGTGTCAAGTGTCTGAGGCTGGATTTGAACTCAGGTCCTCCTGACTCCAGGGTCGGTACTCTACTCACTGCACCACCTAGCTGCCCTGGTAATTTCTATCTTTGATCATCTTTGCCAATTTGATGGATGTGAGATAAAACTTGAGAGCTGTTTGATTTAAATTTTTCTTTTCGTTGGTGATCTGAAGCATGTTTTCATATGGTCATCAAGAGTTTCCAGTTCTTCTTTTGAAAAATCTTTGTTCATGTCCCTTGACCATGACCAGGAATTCTTACAGCTCTACCTCTAACAGGGTCATGTGGTTCCCTCCTCTCATGGGACTCCACATTCTTCCTTTTCTGGAGCTACATGATTCTTTGGAGGGTATTTCAGGGCCATCCATGGAAGAAAGGAAAATCTAGAGGAAAATCTAGTCTTTGTGTGACCTTGTGACTTCTCTTTGTCATATTTCTTTCTGTTCTCTTCAAATCTGTATTGGCTTTCTCTATCAAATGAGATAATATTTATGAAATGCTTGGCATATAGCAGGCAGTTAATAAATGCTTGTTCCCCAACCCCATCTCTCCCTTAAAGGCCACCTCTAAGAACATGGTTCAGGTGTAATTAGTCCAGGCAGTCAGCCATGACTAGATCAATTATTTCTAAATGCCACAGACTTAATCAGTCATACGTAATGTAGGGCTCAGTGAGTTGGTGAATAAGCAGGACAAGGACATTCCTCATATACCACTGAGTAAGTAGAGACAACCTTGTACAAGGGAAAAGGACTCAGAAGACTTAGGTTCCAATCCCAGCTCTTCCACTTATACGCTGTGTGTCTTTAGTCTGGTCACTTAACTTTTCTGGGCTTTAGGAGCCTTCAAGGCAGTTTATAAGGTTCCTTCTAGTTCTATGTGTATGATTCCAATCAATGTCTAATGATAATGTGTGGTCACAAATCAGAGGGGAATATCCCAGGTCCCTCCTGGTCCCATGCACTAGATGGAAGCTCCATTTGTCAGTTCAAAAGGCAACTAATCTGACTTAGAGAACCCAATTATTCTAGAAACTTTCCTTGTGTTTATACTCACTTCTGTCGCTGTGAATAAGCAGTTGGTTTTCCTTGGTGTGGCAAATATTGCTTCTGGGTCCCCTGTAGGCTAGATAATGTTATGGATGCAGGATGCTCAACCACAGTACCATTACAAGCACAACTGTTTTTGAAATCCTACATAAGTTTTTTTTTTTTTTATCAAAGGACCGTAGATTCAGAGTTAGAAAGGACCATTTAATCTAACTTCTCCAATTGCAAATGAGGAAACTGAGGCCCCCAAAGTTAAGTGAAATAGGATAAGACCCCAACTCTAGAGCAGGAAGGAACCTGAGGGGCCATCTAGTCCTCCCACGCCTTCTCGTTTTATGACTGAAGAATCCGAGGCCCTGAGTGGTTAGGTGACCTGCCTAAGGTCTCACAAGTCACAAGGATCAGGAGCAGGATTTGAATCTAGGTCTCTAATACCAGAACAAGTGTTCTCTCGACTGTACCCTTGCTGCCTCCTGTGGCCATCTCCAGTTTCCTAAGAAGTAGTCAATGTCTTTCCGCCATTTTGTTACTGGATCCTAACAGGAATACAGCCTTCACTCTCTGCTTCAGGCAAGTCTTCAGCCTTAATTGTGACCACAATTAAAGGAATCAGAAAACTGGAAATTAGTGGACACATGATAATGATGAGAGACTGTAAGAAAGTTCAGTGTCTGCTAATTCTGCCATAGTGGGGAGACCACTAAGTTGGGAATCAGGGGCTTTGGGTTATGGTCTTGGTTCTGCCACTAACTTGACTGACTTTGAACAAGTCCTTGATCTAAGCCTTACTTTGCTCATCTGTCCTTCCTCATTTGGGTCTGTCTGTCTGTGGGAGTTATCCAAATCATCTTTGAGCACACTGGAGCCTTATTCTTGTTATCTCTTCCACTGAAGAGTAAACCAACCATTCATTTATTCACGTGTTAAATCTCCAGATGTCCTTATCTGTATCTGACCACTGGACCTGGATGGCTCCAGAAGAGACCAGTGATGGGTGACTTTGCACAGCCCTCCCTCACTTAAGTCCAATTCACTTGCAAGTCAAGGCTTCGCTTTTTTGATGTTGTTAGTCCACTTTGAGAATGAAGGACACACAACAACAAAAAATATGTACCAGGGATGCATAATCCTGGAATTCGAGCTTTACCCCCCTACTACCCATAGGATAACAGCAACTCACTTCCCCTCTTGTCCATAAAATGAGGGTGATTGCCAAGGTCCCTCCCAGCTCTAACATTCAATGATTCTTTAATTTGGGAGGGACATTCCAAGCCAGGAGAACAACATGAATGAAATCATGGAATAGGAATGAGCAGGGGAGGCATGAAGGGCAGTGAGAAAACTAGCTTGACCAGAGCAAAGGGTTGTACATAGAGGAGTGATAAAATATAAAGTCAGCTGCATAAGGTTGAATAAAACTGGTGAGGCCTTAAATGCCAGGTCAGGAGGTTAGGTTTGGCATATGAGGAAATGGGGAGCTGTTGTATATCCTTGAAAGGCAATGCAAGGTGGCAGTGGACTTGGAGTGGTCAGGAAGACTTGGGGTTAGATCTTGCCTCTGGAACTCACTAGCTGTGTGACCATAGATAAGTCACTTCCCATCTGAGCCTTGGTTTTCCCATATTTAAGATGGGGGTAGGGTGAACCAGATGGCCTCTTGGGTCCCTTCCAGCTTGGATCCTGTGCTCCTTACTTTCCCCCAATAATGCAACTCGGGCCAGCACAGTCCATCATTTTTCTTCAAGGAGCAACAAGCATGTTCTTCTCAGCTGTGCCTGTTCTGGCCTGTAGCCCCACAAGGGTTATAAGTGCCTCCCTGTAATTGGAGCACCTGCCTTTGGGGACCACTGGATCTGGGAAACCTCCCTTCTGGAAAATTTCTTTCTGGCTGACTTATGGCCTTAGCACTTAGAAGACAAAGAATTCCAAGGCTTCTCTGCTTTTCTGGACTAAGTCAGTACAGGATATGGAGATCATTATTTATCAAAATAACACAGGAGCTTTGGTAAGTCCTTATTTCTCAACCCCACCCTTCATTCCCCCTTCAAATTTAGTCCATCAGATCTGGAAAGGGACCTCAAAGATCCCTTTTGTTGTTGTTGGTCAGTTGTTTGTCAAATGTGCCCAATTTTCCATGACCCCACGTGGGGTTTTCTTGGCACAGATACTAGAGCGGTTTGCCATTTCCTTCTCCAGCTCATTTTGCAGATGAAGAAACTGAGGAAAACAGTGTTAAGTGATTTGCTCATGGTCACGTAGCCAGTGTCTGAAACCAGATTTGAACTCAGATCTTCCTGACTCCAGGCCTAGAATTGCCTTTGAGATCCCCTAGTGATGAACCAATTGAGTACTGGTGAGAAAGTGACTTTCCTGAGGACCCACAGCTAGTTCAGGACTGGGATAGGGAGCAGACCTGTGATTTCATGGGTATGGGGAGAACTCCCAGGTGCAGAAACTCCTTGTTCTCATGCAGGTCACCATCTTCTCTGGAGCTGATAGGCTTGGGGAGATGCCCAGAGCAGAGAGAGGTCGTTATGACTTGCCCTGGGTCATACAGCCAGTATGAGTTAGAGTGAGGGAGATTTGAACTCAGGTCTTCTTCTTTTCCAATATACTAGGTTACCTCTCTCCTCTCCTGAGAACCTACTGGCCTTCTGAAATATTGTGTAAAGACGAGGGAAGGTAACACAAAAAGACCCCCAAAACCCTGGTGAGGAGAAGTGTGATAACCCTTAAAGACCTCAGAGTTTTCATAAATTTGAATAGCACCATTTATTTGTTTTTGCTTCCTCCCTGGTTTTTCTTTTTCTTTTTTTCTCTTGTTTGCAACGGCATCACAAAGACGCTCCCTCACATATCAAGTCAGTTCTTGTTTCCCCTGTGGCTGAAAGAGTATGAGAGGTCCTTCTTTGCTCAGATATGTCTCACGGAGCTTTCTTCTAGCTTAGCTAAGCTTCCTGTTGTCAGAAGCACCCGTGGCCCATTGTCCACCTTGCCCTGGTGCTCGGTAAGAAGATTCCATCTTTTATTATGATCCAGACAGGGCCAGACATGTCTGTCTGCTGCTGCTGATTCCACATTCCTTGGGTCTCTATCTGGTCGAAATTCTTGGCCCTTCCTGCGCTGTTACCACATTGGAGCTGAATGTTACCACACTCTCTCACTCTATTCCTGTTTTCATTTACGTAAATGTTTTCTGAACATTCTTGATACTTTGGGCATATCAAAGAAGTAAACTTCTCTAGACAGATGTTGGTTTATTCTATAATAGACATCCATTATATCAGGAAGAGGAGAGAAGTATTTTCCAGAAGCAAAACATGAGAATGGTTCTTCAGCAGTAGAGGCTTTTAAAAAGACTGTGGTAAGTATGGGGAAAATGGGTTCCATATGGTAATGTGTACCTAGAGCAGAACCTGGCTCCTCGGGCCAGTTTTGAACATTATACCTCTTTGTGACTCCCATCTATGTAACTGCTCACTTTAGACTTCGAGTCTTTGTCAGGTGACACTGGCCCTAGACATGGTCCTTTGGTCGTGCAGCTCAAGGGCTGCCTTTCTTATGGCCTTATAGAAGGACTGTGTGCTACTGTGTTAATTATCCAGCAAAGGAATTTAATTGGCTAGGCACAATATCTAAATTGACCGTGAGATAGTGAGTGCACTATGTGAAGCACTCTTCAGGACTCAGACTACTCTCTCTGGTATATGCAGAGAGTAGTCCTTTCCCAAGAGGTTACCCTATCCTTGCTGGTCACTAGAGAATGATTAGCTTGAAAAAAACCTAGGCTTGGGGAAGCTAGGTGGCGCAGTGAATAGAGCACAGACCCTGGAGTCAGAAGGATCTGAGTTCAAATGCAGCCTCAGACACTCAACACAAAAACTAGCTGTGTGACCTTGGGCAGGTCACTTAACCCCAACTGCCCCACCTTCCCCCCTCCAAAAAGCAAAAAACAAAACAAAACAAAAAAAACCTAGGTTGATTCCCAACATTCTATTTAACATAATGCATTTATGCGCTGAGTGAGTTCTTATACCAGCTTTTCCTCCTAGATCCTGGGATTTTGGTACAATGGTATAGCATTAGTAAAATGTTTGGACACTGTAAGTAGGTATCAAAGGCAAGATTTGAAGCTGGGTTTTCCCAATGCCTCATCTGATTCTCTGTCCACTACACCACATGGTCTCTTGTCTTGCTGATGAGTGATATTAAATCTTAGGTACTTCTCCAAGGTGTGAGGTTTTTTCCTTTCAGTCTAACCTTCAAGCTGGAGGAGGTATATATGATAGGTGATGGAGAATGAGGGTCACACACAGTGTGGAACAAAATTATGTAATTAACTGGAGTTTATGATTGAAGGTGAAGTGAGCAACAAGGTCTTGAGGTCATAATGCCTTCCCAGTGAACACACAAGTGGCCTTCTAGCCCTGGCCACAGCAATGCTACTTATAGAAGACCTTGTTTCAAGTTCTGCTGGAGGATTAGGTTGGGCTGGTCAGATAATTTGAACCCTGGCTTGTTGAGGAATGGAGGAGTCTGGGTAATATACAGGTTGAGGACCTTGAGGTGAAGGAATGAAGGTTTGTTGAACCCGGAGAAGGCTCAGGGGTAAGTGAGGATTCCCTTCAAGTGTCTGAAGGTCTGTTATATGGAGGAGTGATTAGACTTTTTCTACTTGACTCCAGAGACAGAGCCAGGAGAAATAGAGAGAAGGTTGGAGGTTGCAAAGGAATCAATTTAGTTTTGATTTCAGGAAGTAGTTTCTAACTAGAGCTGTCCGAAAGTGGAATGGACTGCCTGAAAAGGCAGTGGATGTCCCCTTCTTGGAGGTCATCAAGAAGAAGCTGAATGGCCACTTATTGGCCAAGTTGGATTGGGGGATTTGTAAGTGGTTTGTACTAGACATGTGCTGAGGTACCTTCCAGCTCTCAAATCATGGGATTCTGTGTGTTTGCATTCATGAGTGACTGGTTGTGACCCTCTTGGCTGCAGGCATGAGAAGGACTGCACCTGTGGTTTCCAGGGCATGGGAATTCCTCTCTACCAATGCAGGGTGTCATTCCTTATGCAAGTTATCACTTTAGAGAACTACTTACAGGTGAATTGATTGATCATACAGTTTGTCTTCCTGACTGTGAGGCCAGCTCTCTCTACTCTGTTGCATTGCCTCTCAGTTTCAAGCATGGTCCACTCCTTTAGTGGCAGTGCCATGTCCAACGTGGCTGCTCTCTCTTTGCCCCGCAGTTCTGCTGCGACCTAGTGTGACCCTAGATGAGCCGTGGCTTTCTGAGAAAGGTCTGAGTTCTCAAAATTCTTTCCCTAGCCTCCTTCCTCTTTCTCTGAGACACCAACCCTGTGTCAACAAGGGAGGGTCTGGTTAGATTTTTTTGTAAAATGATACGGCCCAAAGTCCCTTGGGAAAGGGGCTGTTGATCTCATTATAGCGTTTTCTTCAGTTCAGTGGCATTGTTCAGAGTCAGTCAGAACACTGGCCTGGAAGTTAGCTGACCTGGGTTTTGGTTCTAGTTTTGTCATTAACTCCTTATGCAACTTTGGGCCAATCCCTTACCATCTATGGGTTTCTATTTGCTTCTCTAAGGGAGAGCACAGGACTCGATAATCTCTGAAATCTTCCACTTTAACATTTGGGGATTCCAGTAGGTTCACAACAAATGCTTACTAAAAGAATGGAGATGAGAGCTAGAGTTGTGACTTCTCTGGTAGGGAGAAGGCCAAAGTGTGAAAGAATATCCCAGGTGAGGAAACCTTCCCCAATGCAGGTCATTTTATGGAGAATTTACAGAGAATTTAGCAATTAAGTGATCAGGATCATATAGCCTGGAGATGGGGAAAAAAATCCCTTTAATAGCTTTAGAAAATTATATGTGTGAATATATAATTTAATCATGTCCAGATCTGTACACATTATATATAATTTTTTGATATAAAGGAACTTCCTGAGATTATAACATCTAGTTTGTCAGATTTGAATAAGAGGGGGAAAAACAGTTGGGGCTGGGAAGGGAGTCACCCACTCCCCATCCACTCCCCCAGGCCACACAATAGGCCCCAATCCTGCCCTCTTAGGGCCTTGATTGGTAAATTCTTTTGAACAATTTACTCTGATTTCCTCCTTGCAGCCTAGAGGCCATCTCCACAGAGAATAAAGGGGGTGGCAGCAGGAGTTGTGCATCTGGGACACCATGACAGGCAGCCAGAGGTTGGGGCAGCCATGTACATCTGGACATAAAACACATGTGTTCCCATGGAAAGTTGAGTGGGCACACCAAGAGGATTCTTGGCCAAATTCAATCCCCATATTACCTCTCTACCAAACTCTTGTATCCTGACCCTATGACATTGAATGAACTAGTTTATGTAAGGCACCTTCCCTGGAGTGCCACGTGAATGGGAGTTGATAAACTTCTTAAATCATTCCATCTCTATTATGTTGCAATAGGAGCCACGTTTCCTAGGAGCCTGTGGTGTAGACCTGGCTAGGGGAGCCCCTCCCCTACACACGTTAAGCCGGTTCTTTTTCTTAAGAATTGATGAAACTCTCCTTGGGACTTAATTGGCTTAAAGACTGGGGCAGGTTATTAATGGGCTGCCCATTCACCTGAGTACAAAAGAACATAAGGGTCTCCTGCTCCCTCCCTGCTGCGACTGTGGACCCTCAGCAGGACTAATACTTAACAACCTAACTCAGCTGAATCATAGTGGGGTTCTTGCAGAATTTCCTTGTTGAATGACTTTCCCCTGCTATGACCAAGTCAGTCTCCTTTTGTTAACTTTTGAAGTGTCCCATTACATTCCAGTGTTAGACCTTAACTACCAGGGGATCAGCCTGAGGCAGAGTCAACCTCCAGCACATGTCATGGTGGTGGTGTTGGCTCTGCCTATCATGATGGATATTTGAGGAGTTCATGGGTAATATTGAGATCTGTTATCTGTGTTTAGTTAGTTAGAACCTTTTGTTTATTCTTAGTTCTTAGCTATTTCTTGGGCTCCATCAAGAGATGAACTACTTTTAGTCACGTTTGACAAATCCAATGCTGTGTAGCTGTTGTCGACCTTCACAATTGCTTCATGAGGTGAAGTCCAGTTGTTCCAAAAGCATTTCTTTAAGTTTCCAACCCATTTAACATGTACTCTGATGATATCTATCAATTCTCTTTCTCCTTGTTGATGCGGCAGCATTAGTATGTCTGTGACTACATTGGGGTGATTAGCACTGTGCTTCATTCACATTGTAGAGCAGTGGTTCTCAACCTTCCTAATGCCGTGACCCTTTAATACTCATATGTGGGCAGACCTTCCTGGAGACGGATAGAGGAGCGGTGTCTGGATTCCTAACACTATTGGAGATATGTGTGAAAGGAAACCCCTCTGAAAGGGTTGTTCGACCCCCAAAGGGGTCGTGATCCACAGGTTGAGAACCGCTGTTGTAGAGGTTTTTTGTTTGGATGCTTTCCAGGAGTTGCCTTCTATTTTACAATGCCCCAAGTATATGTTAAACCTGGACATGTATGGTTGTTCATTGTTCTTCCTCCTTCCTTTTTCTTCTCCTTTCTCCCTTCCTCCTCTTCCTTCTTGTTCTTCTCCTTCTCCTCTTTGTCCTTCTCTCCCTCTTCTTCCTTCCCCTTCTCCTCTGTCTTCTCCTTTTCCCCCTTTGTCTTTGTCTTCTTCCCTCACCTTCCACTATTTCCTCAAGACTTTTGGCTCCTGCCTTTGACGGTGCTTCTACTCCCCTCTATTCATTTACTCCCACAACCTAGGTTGTTGTGACTGAATTGTCTTTGTCACAAGATGCTTTTGGCCCTTACCTTTGTAGCACATTCCTAGCTGTGTCATTTTTCTGTTTCCCTATTCTGGGAAAAGTGTACTCAGCACTATGGATTTTGCTTAACCTGAACCCCTGGGATGGCTGGGTGAAACAGGATGAAAATCCTTGTAACACCTTTCCAAAGAGTGTTCTAAGACATTTATTTATTTTTTAATTAAGGAGAATTAAAGTATATTTTGTTTGGAGATTTTTGGAGGGTAAGGTGGAAGCTTTTTACCACACTCATTGAGTTAATTGGATCTGCCCTAGAGTGTGGAAAATCCTGGGTGCATATTTACTGCCTAGATAAACTCAGTCATTGGAATTCAGTGCTCATGAGGCCAAATGCAAGGAGTCAGTGCTAAACAGGGCAGCTTCATACAGGATTCCTCAGCCATGAACTTCACTTCTAATTCCATCCAGTCTTCTTGTACTTCTAGAAGAATGGCTAAGACAGTGGAGGTGACTCAGGGAAACCTTTCCAGCACTCAAGAAACAATTCTCAGCATGTCTTATTCTTTAGGTAGGGTCAGTTGCCGCACCATTGGACGTGAAGTGCAGCACATTTATTCATAAAATCTGAGTGATGAATCACAGGAGAGTCTTTGTTTACATTCATTCTTGGGACATTTTTCTGATTCTGAAAGGAAATCTCTTTGTACTCAGCTCACAAAGGTTTAGAGGCCATCTGTGGTCTAATGGCTTGGAGAGTTAAGAGATCTGGTCTTTAGTCCCAGGAGTGCTCTAAACTACCTATGTGACCATGAGCCCTATTCTTCATCTGTAAAATAATTTGACTGGATAATTTATATGGTTTTGTTCTAGTCCTAATCAACCAATAAAGATTTATTTAAGTACCTGTCACTAGTAGTCTGCGATACAGTGGATAATTAGGTATGTTATGATCTAGTTAGCAACATATTTGTCGAGTCACCTGCCCCCGCAACCGCATCTTAATGTGCAGAAAGAACTGGCGGGTGTGATTACTGAACAGCTACCAGTGATCTTTGAAAGTTACAGAGAACAGGAGAGGAATTGTGCAGGACTGGAGAAGGGCAGATGTCCTGATTCTTTTCCAAACAGGGGAAAGAGAATGGAATTTGTCAACTATCGATCAACTTCAGTACCTAGTAAAATTGAAGAATATCTGATTAAAGAGATGATCAGCGAACTTCTAGAAGAAGCAGCAATTTCTCTCAATGGCTTCATCGTGCACAATTCATACCAGACTAACCTTAATTCCTTTACTTTTTTGACTGGAGCTAAACTGGTAGATCAGGGGAAAGCTGAAGGCATATTTTCCTTAAATTCTGACAGAGCATTTGCAAATCTTTTGTGCTATTCTTGTGGAAAATTGTGGGCAAGATAACGTTATAATTAGCTGTATTTGGAACTTGTTGAAAGTCTGGTGCAAAGAACAGCAGCAAAGGTTTGTTGTATACTGAAATAAAGTATGAAGCAGAGTGTCCTAGGGATCCTTAGCACACTCATGCTTTTTAATATTCTTATTAATGACTTGGATAAAGGTGTAGGTGGCACACTTAAGAAATTTGCTTATGATATGAACCTGGAAGGAATAGCTAATACTTAAAATGTGCTAACACACTGGAATCAGGATACAAAAAGATTTTAACAAGCTGGAACATTGAATTGAATCTAAGGAGATGAAATGTCATAGAGATAAATGTAAAGTACTACCGTTGGGTTAAAAAAATCAACTTCACAAGTACAAGATAGGCGAGATGTGGTTAGACAGGGCTGTTAGAAAGAGATCTGAAGGTGTTAGTGGACTGCAAGCTGAACATGAATCAATAGTGTGATGAGTGATGATGAAAGCTAACGTGGCTACATTGAGAGGCACAGCCTCCAAGCCTAGGATGATGGTATTTTTGTCAGGCTATATCTGGAATGTTGTGGGAAACACATTTTAGGAAAGCCATTGATAGTTGTAGAGTATCCGTGGGTGGGCAGCTAGGATTCTTGCATTCAAGTCACAGAGGGAATCAGCCGAAGTAACTAGAATGTTTAGCTCGGAGAAGAGAAAATATGGCAAGGGAGCAGAGAAAGAATATCTGTCATCAAATATTTGAGGGCCTGGTGCATGGAAGATGGATTCAGTTTGTTCTGTTTGCCCCCAGATGTTAGGAATACCGCAGGAACAATGCGTAGAAGTTTCAGAGAAGAGAACTTAGCCTTGAGGTAAGAAAATTAGCAGGGTGACCCATGGGAGCTGTCCAAAAACGGACCGAGCTGCCCTTGGGGGCTGCTACTTTCCCTTCACTTTGTAGTCTTTAAGCAAAGGGTGATTACCCACTTGTCAGGCACGTCTTAGAGGGAATCTTTTTCCAAATATGGATTGGACTAGATGGCCTCGAGGTCCCTGCCAACTCTGAAATTCACTAATTCTGCTGTGTGATACTTTTCACAGGAGGGGGTAAAACTCATTTGGGCTGTTTTAAGAGATTTTTAAAAATTGTTGGCCAAGTGCTAGAAGTTAGACTAACTCTAAAAATCCTGCCTTGTCTCTGCCTCATTGCAACAAAATTTCCCTAGTCTCAGCAGTCAGTCTGGGAGGCAGTGATAGGTGTGACATAGTGCAAGGTTCCACCACTGGCCACCAGCACCACAGACAGGCAGATAGATTCCTCTTGACCCCACATGTTGTCAGCATTGCAGGCTCATGCCTGGCATTTCTGGAAAGCCGAGTGGATTCTATTACTGGAGCCTCAGAATGTTTTCCTCATCGCAGCAAAACTATATTTAGGTGCTTTGCCAGATGACCCTTGGATGATCTTTATCTTAAAGGACATCTGTCATCTGAGTCTGTTGTGCAGTCATCTAAGGCACCAGGAGGTGAAGTGATTTGTCCAGAGTCTCAAAGTCAGTAGGAGTTAGAGATGGAACTTGACCTCAGATCTTGCTGACTCCAAGGCCAGTTTGGACCTGCTATGCCATGGCGACCTCTTGCAGGATATGTGTAGACACCCTACATTGAAGTCTTTCCCAGTGCCTCATCCCAGCAGATGGGTGACTTTGGGTTCTTGCAGGCCTGGTCAACAGAGCACCTGCCTCAGTAGGTCCAACACATTTGGAAAGCCTTTAAGAATATTGCAGGAGATGAGAGGTTCACCTCCAAAAGCCTGGCCACCGGATGAAGAACTCCTTTTAGCCTTGGCCAATCATAAACACCCATCTAATAAGGCTTGGAGACTGCTGGATCTGGATCAGTGGCAAAAATATCCATGTGCTTCTGTCTGCCTCAGTTTCCTCATTTGTACAATGAAGATAATAATAGCACCTAGCTCCCAGGGCTGTTGTGAGGGTCAGATAATATTTATAAAGTGTTTAATAAGCCTTAAAGTGCCAGATAAGTGCTCACCATTATTTTATTATTATATTTATTATATTATATTATACTGTATTATACTATA